>JANAWD010000488.1:0-32768 GCA_027627245.1 Meripilus lineatus | reverse complement strand
TCCCTACCCTCGTCCCCGCATCATCCCAAACCCCCGACGCAACAAACCCCGAGCCCAACATGCGCGCTCGCAGCTTGTGTATTATCCGCCGGCGGAGGACCATTCACCCCGCTCCGCCCCAACAGCAGCAGAAGCTGACACTCTCCTACTATGATGTCGATGATGCGAGGGTCTCTTCGTATGTGTATGCGAACGGGTATGTCTCACCCTTCCATCTGGTATTCGTAATTGGGGTGGAGAAGCGGGACTTGGTGCTAATGTCGTCGATGACGACGGCGCAGCAGATGACAGAATCTGTGGACTTGATAGTGAGTAAGGGAAAGGATGTCGTTGATAGGGTACTTGTTCAGGTAAGATATGATGGAATTGCATAGGTATTGATACATGTTCGTTGGGAGGAGATGGGTGCAGTGGTGGGGATCTAGGTGGTGAAGATACTGGAGAGCTTGGAAAAGATGTAGGGTTGGGTGGTTGTGATGGTACAGGGGGTGAATGTGTGTGAGAAGAGGCAGACTGCGGATATGGTGGGACTTGGTCTGTTTCGCGATACATGTTGTGGTCGCCAGTAGAGCTACAATCATCATCAGTTTCCCAGTCGTCTTCTGTGCTGAACTCCTGAGTCAATGGAGGTGAAATAGGCGGAGGTGTCTGAATGAAGGGCGGCATGGGATTGATTGCAACAGTTGGGGTTGGGAAAAAGTGGGATTGCTGTGGGTGTGAGTGACCAAATCTGAGCGCAACGGAGGGGGGCGTTGCTGAGGTAGGAGTCTTCGGAGAATTAGGGAGTGTAGGTGCCTTCGGCCTATAACCCGCCTCCTTAATAATTGAGCGCGGGAAGAAAATCTGGTAGATACGGAGATGAGTAAATTGTTCTTGTACTTCATAGATTCTACCATACCAGAAGAGTGATGGTCGTAGACACGAAGCAACCAATTCCCGCAATCATTACAAGGAAGTCTGGGATGAGAATGAGAAGAGGTACCATGGTTGTGTGGCGCAGTCAACTTACCCGTCCAAAACCTAATAGGCGCATTGACGAGATGTTAGCTCGTGGAACACACGAATCAAGTCTTACTCACAAACTCCTATTCACAGGGTGTGACCCCTCTACGATGCCGTCCAGAGCGAGGATTAGGAGGGGAAGAGTGAATAAGAACCGGAACACAACCCGGAAAAGCTGAATACGACGAAGTCCAATAAGACGTCCGATCAGACCTTGAGTAGACAGCAATCGAAGTTCTTACATTCAACTGGTAGAATGTTGCAAGTCGCACAACGACAGTTGGGTCGGCGCCCCCTGCTTTGACTTGCCGTATAAAGGCAGGAAATCGCCAGAGGACATACATAAAACAAATTGTTGTCAAAGTGGACCCAGAAGCTCCGACTAAGAAGATGTATGCGTCACACTGGACGAAAAGTGGACGTAAGCACAGACATCTAACTGTCACAGAAGCAACTCACTGTCACGATGTCGTTTCTTGTGATCAAAGCCGTCAGGGGCATTCCAATGATAGCCACCATACTACCTGATATTCAATGGCGAGTTAGTGGGTTGAAGATGAGACTCGGCAGGAGAAGACATTAGCCTGAAGACGTACCCATGTACCAAAGTCGATATTCCCAGCTGGAAAACCACTCTTCCTTTTGTGGGTCTTGGTGTAAAGATACAACCAGAAAGCGAGCTCTGAGTAAAAGACATCAGAAATTTTGCTCGACGCGACTTGAAAACCGAGGTGGTGGCCTGGAAATGGCTGTATGATTAAGACGCTCACCTTCGAGGTGCGTAACGCTGATCATGGTTTGGTGACGTTAAGGCGGGAATATCAACGATAACGACCAAGCTTACAAGAGATAACACGTACAGCTCAAAAGACCACGCAATACTGAAAACAAAGTCTAGTGGCAGGACCCACGCCCTAGCCTGTGGTGAATACAGGTCGATTGGTCTTGGAATGATTGAGCGGAAGCCTGAGGATCACGTTCATTGGAAATACACTCAGGAAATACAGCGGACGACGAACCTCTTGGTTCATCAACGGTGATAAATCCTAGAACGGGGATCAGAAGCTCGGAATGTATCGGTCGAAATAGGATGGCAAACCTTCTCTGAACTTGATGACCGTAGTAGCCACGCTGAAGAGTACGAGCAGCGGTACCGATGCTAGGTAAGAATACTGAGAATAATGAGACCGTATGATCTCCGGCGGAAGCGTGGAGGGACGTACTGTCATGACTCTTTTGAATGCGCCTGGTTGCCGCCCCGCTGACCATCGAAGACATTGGAATCTGTCATAGCTCCACAAATGAAAGACAAGAAACCCGAGAAACTACCCGATTCCCAGACGTGATGGTCAGCTTGTAGATCAAGGGACTAGGATAGAGATCAAACGGATGAACGGACGTACCAGTACAGATAGTACTGCCCATAGTAGAAATGCAGTCGGAGAAGCAGTGCTCATGGGGACTCCCTCAGAGAAAGACGGGAGACTGAATGTTCACCAGCGAACAAGTGTCTAGGCACCCGATGCGAACGTGTGGAGGGTGAGCGCAACGCCAAGGGCGAAGTGAGGTTGGCGTTGTGGTGAAGTTTCGGAGGTAAAATGGCGTGATGTGCGAGAAGTGGTCGTAGAAGAGTGAGGGGGTAAAAGAGATCAAGAAGCTAGCAGCTCAGGACGCGTAGATGTATTGAGAAGCCCGAAGTATTTGTGAGGGAAAGGACGTGGGTGTAGAAATGCGATTGGTCCAGTGAGCTTGATGGGAACACTTTGTCTGCCAACTGAGGAGTGTAATAGAGAGTATATGGAAACGCGGTTTCGTGTGTGGAGATTGTACCAGTGCGGGGAAATACCTGCCCTCGTTGAAAGCGAACCTAGGACGGCGAGAACTGAGAAAGTTATGGGGGTATACGTGAGTTTCGTGTATCAGTAAAGATAAAAAGCAAGAAGGGTTTCCCGCGCAGTTGTATTCCCTCACCAATTATGAACTAGGAACTGGGAAAGAAACGTTGTTGTCCAGGGCTGGGACGGGTGGTGATGTCGAGGGCGGTGGTGGTCTTGAAGCAGGTCTCCATAATCTCGCTTGGCCTCTCCCATGCCGAACACCTTTTCTTCGGCAATCCCCCGCAATTACTATTTATGGCTCCCGCTTCCCGGCCCGCCACCCGCGCCGTCTCCCCGTCGCACGAATCTGTCCTCCTCCCCCAAAGTCAAGCAGAGCGCTCGTCTTTTGCCTCTATCTAGGGACTTGTGCTGGGCGGAGACTTCTGCTTGCGACTCACCACCCGAGACATATCTCGAACCTTTGTTATGATATCCCAAGACATATACCGCCACTTGAATTTGCTGCCCAATTTACTCATATTCAACGAGGTAGCCAATCCTGTTCCAACAATTTCCCGACAATACCTCCGATGTCATGGCCTTCACTTCTCCCTTGCGACTCCCTTGGCCGGAGCTATTCGGAAATTTTTCTACTCAGGGTACGTCTCATCAATGGACCCCACTTTCATCTTTCTGCTCACTGCTACCCGTGACGCTGGAGTTGGTGGGGCCGTCAACCTGACTCAGAGCCTGGGATTTATCTGAATCTCAGACCAGGAACATCAGGGAACAACTCGGGCTGGCGGCGACCACTGGCTCCAATCTAACTTGCCCAAATAATTTTAGTTTCTCATCTCTTTAGCACCCCCCAACGATCTCTGATCATTGCGCCCTTGAACAATCACAAGCGACCGCATTCCGTAACACGTCCAACATCCTTCCTCCGTGCAGTCTTCACCACTCTCCGAGTTCAAGTTTTCCCCTCTGACCCTGATCCAGTAGCGTCTACACTTGGCCCTCTTGGATTGTTGTCCCGTGTTGGGTCTCAGGGATATAGAGCGTGGGTCCCAGGATCACCCAGAATGGACCTCTTCCCTGTTCTTTTCCTGATAGACTCATCATCGATCATTTGAA
Organism: Meripilus lineatus; assembly: GCA_027627245.1. NCBI lineage: Eukaryota > Fungi > Basidiomycota > Agaricomycetes > Polyporales > Meripilaceae > Meripilus > Meripilus lineatus. Next base: position 28,815 of record JANAWD010000488.1, on the reverse strand, counting down.
CAGAAACTTCTATCAGACGATCCAGATTTCCTTTCAATTGTACCAAATATACCATACTCGCCATCAACGCTTCAGGTCCCCGTGTGGTTGTCTCTCTGTCCTGTTCGCGTCGGTATTCCGACGGCAAACAGCAAACATTCCTTGCTCCCTACATCATTAGCTTGCCATGTCGTAAGTGCCCATGGAATTCCTATCAGCCTGTAGAACCGTCAATGGCTTTGCGGATTTCACTTTTCATTTTCAACTCTCGGACTTATGATCATGTCCGCTTGTTCGTGTCTTCAGCGATCAGTGTTCTGCGATTCTGTCTCCCTGCGTCTTTGATATTCCGGTCCGTTCGCCACGGGAATGCCAACTGTAGCAAAGTCCAAGCACCACAACCGTGATTTTCTTTGTTTTTTTGTGATCACGATATGACAGTGGTGAGCTCCAGCTCCAAGTTCGTTGCAACGAGGCTACGACAATTTATATCCTGTGAGCCAACTTACTCCTCGTAGCATGTCTGTTAGTTACCGCCACTCGGCGGTTGCAAAACACCGACCTACGATCCCAAGCAACGTAAAACAAAAGGTTCGAAAGTCGAACTGAATGGAATCGGGAGATGAGATATCATGGCAATTACTCACACCCATCCGAACGACCTAGGTCGCCTTGCCATTGCCGATCAATTCTCTGAATAGATATAGTCGCGGAGGCGATTCTTTCGACCTCGTACCCGTCTTCACTGGTCTCACTCTGGACACGAAAGTTATCTCACTGCAAATGAACGGTGCCTTGTGAAGGAAAACTTTGAGTCTTGTTTTCGTGTTGGCATACTCAGGACAATCTCCGGCAGCCGTTTGTCTCCCAGGACCTTCATGTATGTCGTGAAACAATGTCATAAATTTTCCGAAGTGACAAACAACAGTTGTGCATCGATTGGAAGCAAGTGCGTTGCAGCGTGCGTGAGAACTTTCAAAGACCTGCCCTATACAGGCGCTAAGGCGCGCTTTTGCGGATTTTCGTTAATATTCTGGACAATCGAATTTCACAGAACATGGCTCATGACTAGGTGTTCGGTGCGTTCTACGTTAACACGCGTTTTGGGGCGTAAAGTGCATTCATTATCGTGTGTTTTTCCGTCCTTGTTATTAACGATCGAAGCGTTAATAGATATGGGCGCTTCCCGCCAGGTCTTGCTGGAACGACATCGCTTTGCCTCCACGGTCGACCAAGTCTTTCGACTTTTTGACCCGCTCGTGTCGGCAGCGTTCTATTTTTTACTGCCTATATCCTGTAAGTATGGATTAAACCGATAATTTTATCCCTGTGAAATCGTTTCAGTCGAGTTGACATTGAAGAGGACGAAACGCAAGAGTCGGACACGATTGCCTATGTAAATCACCCATAACAAACCGGTTCACGATTCGCAGGATGTTCATCAAGGATGATTATCGTGCCCCTACATTCACCGCTCGAGCTTGCCCCGACCAAAGTCCCTCAGGCTCAGGGAGTTATCCCTATTTTTGGAGGTCATCATCAACGATAATTCACAACACTGCAATTTCGTCAACAGTGCGGTTGATAGCATCACCCCCTCTGATGTAGGTGCTGCATATTGTGTCGGTGACCACGCAAAAGTCCCATCTGGTACAAACATCGGTATCCAGGGGACTAGTTCTGCCCCCTACTATAATTAAAATGTGTGCGTCATGCCAGAAACTGAGTGTGCTGCCCATAGAGGCATCAAACTTGAAACCACTCTCGGTCTCACCACACCTGAACTCATCAGAGTCGTACAGGTTGGTGATCGTATTCGCATCGAGCAGGGTCAGGGTCGAGGCCGGATGGGAATCATTGTCGAGGAATATATTGTTGCCTCCGGTAGGTCTCTTCATCCGAGTCGAGCTCATCTGAAGTATGTTGTCATCGTTTCGTGAGATTCATCCGTCGATGATTGATTCTCTTTTGATTACCAGATTTCCGTGCTTGCGTGCGACAAGGTTCTGCTTCAAATCACCTCGGTGGACACCCGGGAATACACAAAGTGCTCAGGGGCAACGGTATGATCTCCCAGCCACGATCGGACGGCGATTTGGAATCATTATCGGACAAATTACCGATTCTCGAGGCTATGTTCGTGGATGGGATACTAACGGTCTCCAGGCGAAACTATACTTCAAACTGGATACGACCCGACCCTATCTGCACCCATCCACCGATACCCGCGACTCCCTATCAACCGAGAGCCATCGTCCTTCTCTCCCACATTCGGTCGTCGTTGCTTCGCTCGAGGAGAATTGGTGATGAAGAAAAGTGTTCCGAATCCTCTCATTCATTCCGATCCGGACATTAGCTCTGGTGGCGTTGTCAATGCGATCAAGGGTATTTTTGATGGCAAGACATCGCGTTGGATCATGCATCATGCCTGAGGCGCAAAATGATTTCATTGCATTCAACGGACAAGAAACCGAGTTCACGGATGCGATTCGTGATCCGATTTTGTTGTATCTGGCGGGGCATGTTGCGTCCCGTTAAACTTGCGCGTCGTCATCGTTAATGGGCAGTACAAAGGTCAACATGGAAGAACCCCGAACATTTGACCGAATGACGTTGAATGGGAGATCGATGCTCTCATGTCACTGATTATATCCAAGCCATGGCTCCTCGCAAGAATGTATGTTCTCGTTCCCTCTCAGCCCTTCGGTTATCTCTCATGCGGGCACACTACCTTTCGGGGGTGACTCTATTTTCCTTGGCATCGCTTCTTCTCAAAGAAAGCTCTGACGCATGTAGGCCACGGCTCAATGAATAGGTCTTGCGAAGGACACCCAAGTTGTCAATAAGGAAGAGCAGTAGTCAGGCTCCTCGTTCAGCTATCTTGATCCTGCACCGTCTTCAGAGAGTCCAAACTTCGAGGTTTCCAATCCATCTCGTCCAGACGGTCCGTAATTCCAAGTTCCTCCCGTCATGTTGGTTTTACCATCTTACACTTGCATCTACATCCGGCAGGGCGAACCCGAACCCGAATGCCCATGGCATCTATATGACCGCTCTAGGTTTTCCCTCCACAGCATAGAGATTTCGGGACACGATCCCTGGCGTCAGAGAGTGTAAATATGAAGGTGACACAATGCGTACAGCCTTCAAATGCCAACTTGTGGGGTTGCTGACATCCTCCGACTCAGGCTCAGGCTTCCACCGTGCATTCATGCTGGTGGTTCACCATTCTGAACCTGGCGGTCTGCCTCGTTCGTTCTTTTACGATGACCAACGAGATTCCTCAGATGTGTCTAACTAAGGCCCGAATTAATATTGCTTAATACACTATCATGTAATGATTCATGTTGTATGCTCAGTGTCTCTAAACCGACACCCACTCAGGCTGGCAAGTGGTCACGCGGGCAGCCCAGGCACTGCCCAGGCTTGTTGGGTAGAATGGGCGCTCTGTGACCCGGCTCTTATCCTCCTCACCTCGCCTTCAGCCTCTTCTTCCTCATTCCCTTTCGCTTCATGTATATATGCATGTAATACTATGTTATCGAAACATGTGCATAAACTTGCAAAATCATTCCTGGATATCGAAGCCGTAGTCGACAACGATGATGGGGATATGGACGACGACATGATGGGCGAGTTGGGTATGCCCATTTCCCTTCACACTAATACGTAACTCACGTAATTCAGAGGACTTCTTGGATGACGAGGAGTCTGATCTTGATATTCAGGACTCTCCACGAAATCCTCTTACTCTCTCCGATGAGACAGACGAAGAGGCTCAAGAGCTCGAAGCAATTGCCAACTCGATCAGGGAGCGACATGCAGCCACGAAACCCAATGAATGTTCCCCCGTTTCACCACTTGCGGGATGTTCCTTGTATAGCCTCCCAGTCAGGGTACGATGTTGTTGAGAAAGTTTCAGCTCCCCTTTTCTGATAACTCGCAGAAAAGCACAGAGAATAGATGCGTTGAAGCCCTCGAATCCTACGTCAGTAAACGACGAAAGCGAAGGATTTCTACCACAATCAAGTATATTCAATACTTCCCCTCGTGTCCCGAACAAGTATTCATCTGGAGCGAAGGAGACGAGGAGATCAGAACTCTTGGCGAGCGCTTCAGCTTCATGTTTCCCCGCAGACTTCTCCTCGTGGATCCCACTCAATGGCTTCAAGTATGCGCCGCTTATGATAACGCCTACAATCTCGCTGTTCCTTGTTGGGCCCGAGTCAAGAGTGGCCTTTACCGCGACGACCTTGCTCTCGTGGAGACATCTTATTCGACGGGATTTGTGGATGTCTTGATTGTTCCTCGGATTGAGAAAGGGGGCAGAAAGCGACCTCCTGCTGCCTTACTTACCGAGAGCAAATGCAAGCAATTGTGGCCTACGACAACGATTGTCGAAGACAAGTCGAATCCGAAATGGTTTATGGTTCGCAAGATGCTCATCAAACATGGGTTATTGTGTCTCTATATCCCCCGATCAAAACTTACCATGTCGCAACCGAAATCCACGAGGGAGTTATCCTTGTTCCTGGAGTCCACAGTCAATGGCAACTCACAACACCGCGCTTTTGTTACGAATTCATTGGATTCTATCGTCAACTCAGATGCTGCGACTGTCTATTGTCTTGGTGACCGTGTCAAGGTCCAATGCGGTGCACACATTGGTGTAGAAGGGGTCATTGCCTACGCTGATTGCAATGGCGGTATCCTCCTAACACCAACAGGCGACAATACTGAAAGCGGGACATGTTCTACTGGCCTTCAGTTACTTCTCACGTCATCTCAAGTTCGTAGAGTATTTCGAGTCGGAGACCACGTTCGTGTCAAGCATGGTAGAGATCAAGGACAAACGGGAATTATCGTAGAAGTCAATATGCCACTCGTAACGTTCAGCACCTCATCGTCACATTCGACCTCGCCCGACGTACGCTCATCACTCGTCTCTGGCTGTATTGTTGACTTTGTATTGTTGACCGATATTTGTAGATTGTCGTATTTGCGTGCGACTTGGAGTTCTATTCTCCCTCCGCTACGTGGGAACCGAAAAACCTTGACGGTACAAAAGCGAAACAGTACGATCTCCCAGCCTCTATGGGACAGCGCGTTGAAATCATTGGTGGGCCATCCAGAGGTTCACGAGGATATGCGCATGGCTGGGACCACAATGGCCTCCAAGTGAATCTGTACCACAGGGCGGATAAGGACGAACCTGATCCCTCCCTCATTGCTCATCCATACGACCCAATACCAACCGGAGAAATTCTATCCTTTCCTCCCGAATTCGTTCGTCGTTGCTTCGTCAGAGGAGATGTCGTTGTGAAGAGAGGTCTTTCGAAGGTCAAATTCCTCGTCCATTCTGACCCGGAAATTGCAGTAGGCGATATTGTTAACGTCATAATGGGCACTTATGATGATAGGTTTTTGCGTTGGGTCATGCCTGAAGCTCAAGAGGATTTTATTACATTAAAGAGAGAGGAGATCGAATTCGCGGACGCTATTCACAATCCTGTCATGGCGTGCATGGCAGGTCATGTTATATTCCGCCAGAACTGGCGTGTTACCGTTGTTTGTGGGCATTACAAAGGGTACCATGGCAGAGTCCGCAGGGTGTGGTCCAACGACATCGAGGTGGAGGTCGACGCCATAATGTCAAGTATCAAGTTCAAACCATGGTTTCTTGTGAGAATGTGCGTACTTTCTCGTGTCTTTCTTGACTTTGTTTCCTGATATCAGTGCGATCATAGAGGCGACAACGTCCCGATTTCGCTGATATCTCCCCCGAGAGAGACCTCTGAGGCGTGCGGGTCGCGTCCAGGAGTATGCCAAACAAAGCAAGCAATCCTTGCTCGACTGGACGAGCGACTGGGCATTCGTAAAACGAATCCAGAGGTCAGATCTCTCAGGTTCCCGATTGCTCTTCCGCGCCCGAGTGGTAATGAGACTCCTCGTCCATTACCCTATTTATATTTCGGCCCGCCGACTGATGTACCTGCATGGGATCCATCGTCGGAAACTCCTACCACTCCGCCTCCAGAAAGTATGTCCTCTCCCTAGGTGCGAAGCATTCCGTCCTGATTGTGCATTCCCCATTCAGAGATACCGGGATGCCCATGGGTACTGGAATCGGCCTTTCAGCCATATCTTGATAACATCGAGATTCTCTTTAGACTCCAGGGTACAATACCATCGTACAAGAAGGGGGACTACGAAGGAAACACGATCCGTACAGCACCCATTTCGAAACGAAAAGGGCGTGTCGCGAACGAAGGATGTATCTTAGCATGGCTGACTTTCATGCCCTCCTCGTTAACGTCGATCCCGGTCAAGTATCTAGCCCCCGTGCCACCCTGGAGTGGAAGTCCTGGGCTTGTATTCGCTGGATCAGATTTTGTTGGTGAGCTTGTCGATGTTCTTTCGGGGGACGTGGGCCCGGATAAAGTCGTTTGTATGCTGAGGCGGCCTCAGAAAACCTGCTTAGTGTTTCCTCAGATATATCTGACCAAAGTCAGAGAAAATTGATGTGTGTATCATATTACAGCATGTAACATAGTGTATAATGATGTATTGGTCCAGAATCTGAATTGATCAATGTGCTTGCATAAAATTCTATTGATACTGAGGCTAGTGGGGGACGTCGCCATTTTAATTACTTCCAACAATAGGCATTGAGGTGCGACCTTCACACACAACTGAGCGTGCAGACGTACTATCGAATACTGGATAGAGGCATCCCGTATCCTGTGGCCTTGAAAAACTCCGGATGGATTAGATCTTTTGTGGTCCTTACAATGACTGATGCATATGACAAGACGCCACCATTCAGAGCGTGGAATCCGGGGACGATCCTCGATAGCCTAGAACTGGTGCATTTGGGGTAATGTCAGTTATGCAGTGTGCGCCGTGTACCGATCAAAAATAAGTTGAATTGCATCCCTCCGTGTCCAATTTTGGGGAGCGTCCTTGTGGCGTTATGGTAGGAAGTGGTAGCAATATTGTACTCCACCCTGCATATATTGCTCATCTCGGCTTTACTAGTTTTTCACCGTGTTGTTCCCTTGGTCCATACCTTGACACGTGTGACCGAATTCAGGGGTCCCAATAGCCTGACGTGATACGATATGGAACGAAATGAGGGACCGTCCTACCCAAAATTGGCACCATGCTCTGTAAGCTTCTGGGAACGATACGAGATATTCCCACTCGTCTTTCGTCCAGACTGCTCTCAGCGCACGGCACCCGAAGCCCCAAATCTACACCACTACTCGTGTCTATGGCGACGCTGACGGCCTCGGGAGAGAGACCAAGGATCGTGCTCGAGGGTAACCCATACGAAGTGACATCTGTCCGCTTACTGGTAACAATTCCCCAGCTAATTAAAAAACCGACAGATCGGACTTCGTCATGGGCAACAACTACGAGAGCAGATCCACAAACAGTTAGCCATTTACCGCGAACTGTTCCAGTTAAACTGCAAGTTCGACTGGACCCAAGTCCGTCATACAGCCAAGGAATTCCATGCATCCATCGGCCAGCTCGCACCGGAACTCCTTGAGGAGATCCGAGGTATCGCATATGGTGTGGACCCGAGTTCGGAAAGGGTCGACGTGTACGATATCATCGCCCTGAATGCGAGAAGTGAAATCGCATTGGGACAATGGGATGATGGATGCACAAGTCTCTCATGGAGAATAGACCAATCACAAAACCAGATGCAATTTCTCGCCCAGAATTGGGATTGGCGGTCTTCTGTGGGGGAGAATCTAGCCATAGTTTCGATTCGTCAGCCAGGGAAACCCGATATCTGGATGGTGACTGAGGTAGGGAGTGATTCTCACCGAGAGCCTATGAAGGAGGGATGCTCGATACCACCTCCCCAAAAAGCCAGGAATTATTGGAAAGATAGGTTTCAATTCGGAGTCTGTTGGAGTTTGTTTGAACGCGATCCGGGCCCGTCCTATCTCCACCTCATTACTACCAATTCACCTCATCTTGCGTATCGCACTCGAATGTTCCTCGGTGGATTCCGCAATTGCGAGGATCGAGAAACTTGGCGGAGCAGCTTCTAGTCAGCACATTCTCATTGCAGACACCAACGGAGGTCGCGGCCTAGAGTTATCTCCTCGCGGAGGCGTGTATCTCAATCCAGACCCAAATGGCATCCTCATTCACACCAATCACTTCCTCGAAAACAAACTTGTCGACGAGCCGCCTTGGCTCTCAGGCTCACCGATCCGGCTCAGAAGGGCCCAGAAACTATGCTTGGAGCTCATGGAGAAACAGGGTCATGGCCTGCTCAGCATAGACGGACCCGCCACACTGAGAACTGCAGTATTTAATGACGCCGAGAACTCACCACAAGCGATTTGTTGCGTTCCGGATCCCGAGAGGGGACCATTGGCAAGTATCGAGACGCTGTTTAACATCGTGATGACGTTCTCGGCAGGAAAGCCACCAATAGCAGAAGTTGTGTTTGGCAAACCAGGAAACCCTAGCCAAGTATATGTACTCCCTTAGGCTAGAAACCTTTTGTACATGTGTTCATACGGTAAACAGGCGTAGTCATGCGGTCTCCCGAAATGTCAGTTCTCGAGTGGAAATATGCAAAGGAGATACACACTTACATGCCACGACTCTATCTCAGCTTCCAACAACCCCTTCCTTTTGATATTGCAAAAGCTCTTCCTCTGAAAGCCCTAATTCACCCAGTAGGATCTCCTTGTTGTGTTGCCCCAGATCTGGTCCTGCCCAGCGAGTTTTAGTTTGGCAACTCTCCAAGATGGGTGCTACATTCGGCATCTTCACGTTCCATCCGGAATCCTTATCCCCTACCCAAACGTCCTCGACGATCCCTCGCGCTTCTGTGTGAGGATTTTCCACAATCTCTTTGACGCTGAAAACCTGGCCCACAGGCACACCCACACCTCTCAACACGGTTTCTACTTCTTCAGCAGTTCGTGTCCTAGTCCATGCGGAGATTCCATCTTCTATCTCCTTCTGTCGGGCAACGCGGTGCTGATTTTGTGCGTAATTTGGCCCTGTCAGGTCCTCGCGGCCCATTGCAATCATCATTCGGTTGTACATGGAATCCGCATTGGCACCGATGACAACGTAAGATGATTTGCTAGGTGATCCAGGGGGTGGAAGACATGGGTAGGCATTTGTGGGTACGATACCGGTGACGGAAGAACCGGAAGGGCCTCGTATCTGCGACCTCATGAGTTTCCACGAGATAGGTACAATGTTGTGCCCACCTTGCCCTTCCTGTCGTACTCTGGGATAATACCTTCCATGAGATTGATCATACTACCATTGCATATCGGTTGGCTAAGAGCGCTCATCAAAATACTAGAAGTCTGCTTACCTCTCTAAAATGCTGACATCTACAGTTTGTCCACCTGGGTTGCCTTGCGCTTGTTTGGTTTGCCTTGAGAGCAGAGCCAATACCTGGGTACCGTGTCAGCTTTCAAACTATCTCTGGATGCCCGAATCAACTCACTGTCCCAAAAGCGGCATGCAGACCAGCCACGGAATCACCCAAACTAATGTTAGGTCTCACCGGAGGCCCCGAAAGGATACCAGTGTCAGGATCTGGGTACCCGTTGATATAACGAAACCCCGACTCTGCCTCACAAACCGAAGCATATCCGGGGCGGGATGACCAAGGGCCCGTTTGACCGTACCCACTCACTCTCGTGAAGATCAACGAGGGATTCAAAGGATGTAAATCGGCTGGCCCGAGACCCCATTTTTCCAGTGCTACGCTCCTTTAGGTTGAGATGAGTAAGGGGTAAACTTATGGGCTTACTGCCTGGTTTAAAGTTTTCCAATAGGACGTCGGACTTCACTGCCAGCTTTTTCACCAACCTATTCATGGTTCGCTTCAGCACGGTGCAGAGGTCTTCAGGGAGCTCACTCTCGACCCTGCTCCTTCCTAAGATCAATCGTGACACTCTTCTTATTGCGAGCAATGCTCCTCCACCAGGGGCTGACGCCGTCGACATCAAGTTCCCTCCAAACCCGAAGAGGGTCACCAACACCGGGAGGTTCAACCTTGATCACGTCCGCTCCGAAGTGCCTATCAAACAAACAAAAAATAGTTGAAGTGAGCAAACTGGCGACATGAATGAGATCATACCCGAGCAATTGTCCGCAGAATGGCCCCGCGATCACTTGTCCGATTTCTAATACCCGTACTCCAGAGAGAGGAAGAGACTCCGAACACGAGTTATCGGCATGTGCTGCAGATGTCAACAACCTTCAGGAGGAGAATATGCGGCGTCAGCAAGCAGAACTTATGATGGATCGTTCTCAATAGATTGCGTACGTGCGGCGTTGGGCGGTAGAATACAATGCATTGACCGAGCTATGTCCAGCCCAACGCCCGAATCCAACTCGCAACATCATGATGATGAAGTTTGTTCGAAGACGAGTCTGTGCGAGTGTCGGACAAGCATGCAGGAAGTGGAGATCACCGAGTCGGCCGACGTGATCCGACAGCTCGCCCGAGTTAGGAAGTTTCTCAAGTTGGATCATATCACTCGCACATAAGTTGACACGCATTTCAATGTTAATACAGTAGGTTCAACCTCTCGAGACAGGTTCAAGGGAATGTTCATAAGGTAGATGAATTCATATTGCTCTGCCCTCGTCTCCATCAACAAAGCGACCCTCAAGGCTGAACTGAGTAATCGTTCGCGGGATGGAGACCTTCACGAAAGCATACAATTCCTACAATTTCCCTAGCTCCTACATCTTACAACCACAAAAAAGAGGTCGGTGCCTCGACATCAACGGTAAACAATTCAACCAAATTCTTTCCTCCATCCGTTCTCTCATAAACTTTAGCCTTTCCGGAGTTCGCACCACCAGCGATGAGATACCTATCATTGGGTCCTCCGAATGCCATCCCTCGCAAATGTTTTAACCCCGTCCTTATCTCCGCTACGGGTTCCAATTTACTGGGCTCAGCGATGGAGATGATAGAAATTATGTCACCATCGGGGGAAGGATCGTCCCTGTTGGAAGCATAGATCAGGGGTATTGGAAACGGCTCGTTGGGTGTTGGGATTAGGATCTCTGCAGCGGTCATTCCTGATCCAACTACAGGAGGAAAAGTCTTCATCGTCGGGATAGAGGTCACGAAAGTAGGTTCTTCGGGGAATGGTGGAAGGCGATGTACCGTGATCTCGTTGGTAAGCTCCAAGATGGTATACATGCAATCCCCTGTGTTGCGGCGTAAATGACATACTACACAAGTGAAGCAGACTGAAACCGACCGAAGAAGGCAATGTGCCTTGGCCCACTTCCAGGAGTGTATTGAACTACACCTGCAGGTTGCCAGTTACCCTGGTCACCTTTCTTAAATCTTCGCGTTAGGTCGGCGCCGAGATCGGGAACGAGTAATTCCTCGCGGTCAGGGTGAATGACGACTTGGTGGGGGTGAGAACCCTCTTGACGCTGCTTATTGGGACCAAATCCACTGAAAGCAAGCGTCTTCGCTGCCTGGGCCTCCAGTTGATGGCCACCATCTGTTATCGGTATAACGACGATGTTTCCGCCCATGTACTAGGGAGTAGAGTGTCAGGTAGTGCTATCAGCCTCAACCAAGACTGCTTACATTTCCAATCAGGAGTTCATCTTGGGACGTAAGTAGTGTGCATGGCGAGTCACCTCCACTTGATATGTCTGCAAGGATTGCAACCCGTCCGTCTTGCTCGAGTTTGAGTGTGACGACGCGCCCATCTGATTGCTCGATTCCTGCGTATATTATAGACGGATCCGAATGGTGTGGAGTCAACCAAGACGGATGATAGCCAACGGTAATAGAAGGTAACACCGTCAAAGACGAGATTTCAGGATCGAATTTCAGGAAATGGACCTGATCGCTGTAGGAACCAACCGCAATGTGATAAGCCATTTTCACAATGCGGTATGTTAGAAGGACCCAAGTTACGCCTCGCGGCAGTTGTATCAGGTTTACAGAGGGTTCCGGCTTATCGGGCAGCATTTTGCGAACACGCTTTATACCTTATTGCAAATCCCGAAAAATGTCCGGAAGCTAAAACCAATGATGAGCTCAGAACGACGAAAGACGTAGTCGCTTGCTTGCCGCCTCTCTAGGGGCTATCTAGCATTTCTTTGGAGAGCATAACGTTCAACGTACCCCACCTTCGTCCGACATCTTCGAGGCAACAAGCGAGAATGGTCCTCAGAATCCTTCTTACTGTTCGTCGCCGATAATACTCCTTCGGGTAAAGAAAGTAGCACAAACGACGGGTGCGCTTGAACGCTAGGAGCTACTTCAGCGTTGTGTCGAAAATATCAGAAGAAAGCGTGTGGTTTCCCCTGGGTTCCACCGAGACCTTGTATGTCAACTTTCAGGTGTAAGGACATGTTTAGAAATGGTGACCGAATTTTCTCCGAAAGATAGGCACAAGAGGAAACTTTGAAGACAGGAAGAGCAGAGCAATGAGATAAGTACAGACAAGCTTACAAGAGAAAGAAAAAGTTACTTCCTCCTAAGACCGCGGTAGGTAGATACACGCCAGAGATGCCGTCTCCTTCCATTCAAGAAGCACGCATTTCCACAAGCTTTAAAAGATGTCCGGGATTCTAGATCAAGCTACGACGATCCATCAATACGACAACAAAGAAGCTTGCAATTGGTGGACGCACATAGCTACTCCGTACACCATCGATACCTTCATGTTCAAACCTTCACACCTCCGTGAGTGGCCTGGATGAACGCGTCCAAATGGGTGCTCTAGGTCTTCGAGTGCAGTGCAAATTGCTATGTCTCCCAGGCTCTTTCTCAGCACAGGTTGAATTCACCACCAACAAGGCCATTTCGTTGAATGCCAGCGAGACCTGAGAAGAGGAATCAACTGATTGTCGTCATGTTCACTACAGGGGAGAGCCGAGGTGAGTGCACATGGAGCGAAAGACAATACAAGAACTCACAACAGAATATAGATATGCTACGGGTTGATGGTCATTAAACACAACTAAGTGATAATCAACCTCAAGGAGACACTTCAACGAGTATGATGGTGACGCAGAGCTCCAACTTCCGTGAACTCTTCAGGTTCGGGGAATGGTTCGGGCGGGAGGCTAGAACGCTGATGGCGGTCCATTGCTCGGATAAGATCAAGAAGCGCCAGTGATCAGAGAGGAACGCACTGCCCCTGCCGCAGGGACAACGCAGTCTGCGCAGTCTCCGATTCATATATCCCTGACCGCAGTAAGGTCGCCATCATCCGAGAAACTTATATTGTCCCATACACGTAGATCCACGTTGCTTTCACTTGAAGAAACTCTCTCTTCAATCCCCTTGGTTTTACCGGCGATTCAGTGACCCCTTTACATATTCAACTTCGACGAACGGAAGAGATGATACTTGAGAAAGTACCATTCCCAGACGACCCTACTCCCACAGATGCACCTCCTTCATATGATACACTTCCTCCGAACCCTGGATCTTCTACTTTCTCTCTAGATGGAAAAGTTAACCCTTACCTTCAGTCGTATCCGCAGAGCCCCGAAGCAAGTGGTAGCGCGGAATCATCCACTACACCTATATCACCCAGAGGACGTCCGAAAGGATCCAAGTCATGGTTTCCCTTTGGTCAAGCGGCTCGAACTGCGCGTGAAGTAAAAGCGACAGTACAAGGTCTCATTCGGGATCTCGTCAAATTAGAGAACCCGTCATCCATGGCCATCCTACAAAGTTGCTCGGAGGCTTGTGCAGCACACGGCCTCGAGCTATCTTCGATTCTCCAAGAAAAGACCATCGAGGGTCACACACCACTTTACTGGGCAATCATCAAACGCCCCCCAGAGCCTCCGACTGCTCACGACCGTGATGTACTCACTTCAATGCTTGCCCTTGCGGAACCCCTATCATCTACGACGTTATCTGAAATCCGACTGGCGTGCTTGGTCGCATCAGATCAAACACTTTTCCAACGTCTCCGACGTTCACCCGCCTTCGCGCCCCTGTCGGGGTCAGACCAAATGATCTTGGAAGCTTCAGTGCCTCCGGACGATGTAGTAGTGGAGGACGTTCCGGGAGACGAGGGAGCATTTGCTGTTCATTTCCGTTTCGTCAAGTTCCAAACACGAATGAGAGTTTCGAAAGAAGTCAAAATCGAGTATATTGCACGAGGTACGTCTCTAATGATGACTTGCTATCAACGTTCGAGGATGTTGACATAGGAATAGGTCGAATATGGAGCCTCTCTTTTTTCGTGAATGGCTCACGGACATGGAGATCAGGGAAAACGCTTGAAAAAGGTGCTTGGGTAGCATGCATGGCTTTACTCGAACATAGTCCACCAACATGGATCGACTCTCGCTTGATCATCGACGACCCCAGGTGCTCCACAAACTCTCCGTTTACGCGCATGCCCCAACCTGAGTTCTCACCCCCGACCTCGCCTCGTGGCCAATTCAAGCCAACTATCTCTCTCCGAATGAAGTCGGGCACGGAACAACTCTCACCGCCTTCAGCGGCCCATTGGCCCCCGAGCGAGATACTCGTTCCTCTACAAGAAAGTCTGATGGGAAACAGTCTACAGTACGAGTAAGCCCTTTTCTATCAGTATTTTCGTGTAATTCTCACTCATATTGGCGCACTCCACAGCGGAAGCTCGTACATTCACCCAGACGGTACACTGGAAGGGCGATTAGAAGCTAGGCTGATAAAGCCAGAAGCAGAATGTATTATCTGCTAGCCGCAAATCAGAATACATTCCCTCTCAACCTTCCTTGTACAATATGTCCTTCCATACGGAACACTTCTGAGATTCCCACTACAGCATTGAACTTGACCTATGTATGTACATAATATTGCGACTACTCCAGATTATACCCCATCTATTGATGTTAAGCTACTACATGATTTCGGTTCCAAGCTATACGTCAGCATATCTCAAATCAGGCCTGAGCGATCAAAAGCAAACAATATACAGTGTGTGAATACGACGACAAGGGATGCACGACCCTTTATGAGCCTCAGATCCTCCGAGAAAGTCGGGAAGGATCTCATTGCAGCAAGCTGCATACCAAGAAAATCTGATTATCCGAACAAAACATAGTGGTAACGACTTGATTTCCGTAGAAACCGGACATGAACACTGAGAAAACGAGCACAGGGTTATGTACCCTGGCTGAAAGTACTATTGCGATGGATGACTGCGGCAAGGCTGAGATTTAATGAGTGTCGGCAGAATACGAGAGTCTATTGTCGTACCATTGATGGCCTCAACCAGAATGTATAGGCGGCGGTCGAGTGATGGTTGGCGACGACATCTCTATCTCGATCTTGGAGTCGCTGTCGAGATGGCTGCGGCGCAGTGTACATCTTCTCAGCGGTGACAGCAAGGGGACAAGAACGGGGCTTACTCGTCAATCGTTTCGAGCTCGAAGACGTCTACAGGGCTACTGTGAGAACGGGAATGGGAGTGTGGACACGATGAGGAGGTCTGCCGAGCGTGCCACCTCCGGGAACCAGTGCATGGTGGATTCCGTATCGTCTTCGGAAGTCGACCCGTCCACTGAAGGAAACGTCTAACCCTGCAACTCGTGAGATTTCCTGAATAGAAATGAATGATGCCTACATACGCCAAGAATAGAAGACTCGGGGAATGGTACATTGGGCATTTATCACTTCGTTTTGCCATATCTTGGTAAATTCGACATGCGCACATCGAACTGAACGAGGTTTTTGGTCAGAAACATTCAACCATAAATGCGGCATGCACCCACATTACTATGACTAAGGATTGCAAGCAGAAAGATGAGCTCTCAACACACAAAGGGATAGGAAATGGACCATACATGACAATGTGCCAACACACTGAGGCGATATGAGCCGGAGAACGTAAGTCAAGTGTATTGAACTCACCGAGGCAAGGATCCCTGAGTAATGAATAAGTCAAACAAGGTTCCGTGTAATGAAGGAGATGAACTTACGATCAGGATCGAAATCACAATACGAGGCAACCTATGATTGGATGTATTGGTTATCATTCACTGATTGGTAGAATTCGAGTTTACCGAGACGGCCATTTGTGCTATCCAAATCGCGAGCACCCGAATGATTCCTTCGCGATACAAGACATACCACGCACTTCGACCTTCGTATCCTTCCGAATCCTTGGTCGGAAAGCTAGCCCGCGCCCTCGAACGCAACACGCCCAAGATGAACAGAAATAGCAATGCTGTCGATAACACAAGTACTACATGATGTGAGTAACCCGGCGGGTCTCTGAGCAAATAAGGCACTTACAAAATGATGAGACAATGAGAGAAATCTTGGGGTCGTCAAATATCCCCTTTAATGAGGACAACGCTCAACTGTATTCAGGCTGTGGTATCAAATCGAGGGGCAAGACCATCGCTCACCATAGAGTGTGACCCCAACGAATGCTAACATGGTGAAATGTAATAACACTCCGACATACTCAATGCGACATAGGGCGATCCTATGAACGATGGACTCTGTGAGCGAAGCCATAGACGAACGTGAAAGTACATACACTCTGATGCAAAGGATCTCGTATGCACATGCATTCGCAATAAGAAATGTAGCCTGGTTAGAGGCTTCAGTGTCGACGGTTCATCTTCGATATCTCATGTACTCACCTCTTTGGCATACCTGGCACCCTGAGAACACGGATATTTGGCTGAATCACGAGCATGAAGGACAGTAGTGACTCCAAATAATGGTGTCGCACCCATGCTCCACAATATGACAGCGCAAAGTGCTGGAACGAACGAAATATATCGAGTAGTAAAATAGAAGAAGGCTCCGCCCCATCGACAGCCTGAGTTCTTTCGGCCTGACAAGACCTTCCAGTCGAAGGTTAAAGACTGGAGGAAGTCGCGACTATCCAATATTGCATTACTGCGCAGGTTCCGAGAATCGATAGTGGAATAAGTACCTGTACAAGCCGAAGGCAAGGTAGATGAAAGGTCTGGTCGCCACTTAGGTACCATGGATGCAATCAGCATGACGATAACTGACAAAAGGATAGGCATACCAAGTTTCTGTTGAAACGCCTCTGGACTATCCTCTGACCAAAATGACATTCCTTAATGAGAACGAGTTATTCCGTACGAATAGGACTCCCTCCCATGCGGTAAACTTTTCCCAACAGTTTGATAGATTTCGGTGAAGAGGGGAAGCTAGGTGAGATGTGGCTCCCCTGGAGGGAGCGCAAGGCGTCGGGGAGGAAGAGGGGATACCTATTCAACAGCGCATGGGATGAAATATGTTGACAAAGGACGGTCAAGTCCTCGAGAAGCGATTGTTGCCGACATGGCGAGGGCGGAACCATTCTAAATTCGGAAGTCGGCAAGGAAACATAGCGTACCTAACTCCAAACGGTCTCGTTTGGTCAATGAATATTTGGGAGGAGTGATTGTGAGTGCATGTTTTACGTACAGCAATCACAGAGCGATCTCAGAACGACGGTTTAGCCTCCACGAGACGGGACCGAAGTGTCCACCACCCAAGCACTGTGTAAATGAACCACATGGCAAAGACCTGGCTTGGCTTTCGGACGAGTGCGGTCACTGAGGTGGCCCATGTTCCCCATGCTGGGGCACGGACCTAAGAGCCCCATCAAACATCTTTGGCCAGTCTGTTCCAGTCCTCTTCGTCTGGTAGGGATGCGGTGTACGCTAAGCACGCTCACCTAAACTGATGACCGGTGAATCCTGTGAGGGTGCTCAATTGTTGGACTTGACATCGGGAACTTGGCGGTAGGTCGTCCTTGTCAACAAGGGAAGTATCAGAAAAGATTAACCTTTAGGTGGACCTCGGGCGGAAGAAGACTTCTATGGGGAATTGGAGTCTTCCAGGACGCCCGAGAGATTGGAAGAAACGTTTCCCCATGCACGAATTCCCGCGACAAGGACGTGCTTACCAAACGAGCCTCGTTCACAAGCTTTGATGGGGACCATAGCGCTGAGGAGGGGTTGCCAAAAATAGAAACGTCGGTCAAGGTCGGTAGCCCATTTAGGAAAGCGATCGTGATTTCGTTCGCAACCGACGCCAGGCGAGAACGACTGGAAAACTCCAGCTTGCTTTTCCCCGTCCTCCATAAGGCAAGTATAGCGGGCCCATCACCGACAATAATGAAGAACAACCACCGTGAATATGAACCACGTAATGGTCACCCGACGGAGGTATCATCTGGCATCATGTTTCGCTCCTACAATTCAATCCAATGACAAAACAGTGTCAACTTTTTCCATGCACAGAACGAATCCCACCCTTCTGATGTTGGAGAAGGCGTAATGGCATGGGGCCCGAACCACACCCGAACCACGATGGCTCGAAACAGGGTAGCAAGCAACCCCGACAGATAAACTTGTCGAGATGGGAATCTACCTCATTGATCGCCTAGCACCTCAAACCAGGGCTGGTCGTAAACGGGAGACCCCTATCGGCCTCAGGGTTGTACTTGCCCTCGGGGGTCGTTGAGGATGTCTTCGTCAGCTGAGCAAGGATAAACCAACTCACGACCACCACTTAGTCTCGAGACCCCTCCTCCTCGTCGGGACCGGCCATTCTCACCCACTTCTCCTACTGGAATACTGGATTCTGTGGGTTACCGAAGGTCAGTGTCACAGGCACAGGTTCGGGAGTATTGATGACTTTGTGGACCGGTTCGTCGGAAGATGCGTTGGAGAGGCAGACCAGTGAGTTCCAAGACTTTTCCGACGACATCGTATTGCGGGATTACGAACATTTCGCTTCCTTCGCTCACAGAGGTTGCCTTGTTTGTGGTTCATCTAATCAGCGGAGCGAACGTGTGAGATAGATTATAAAACTACCTTACTCGTGTCAAGTTCGCGCTGACCCTGTAGTCCAGATGGGAGTTTCTCCTCTTCGTGCCTCTGGACGTTGCAGCCCTTCGGAGGCGCCAAACATGTATCTGGGGAATGGTCATTCTTTATCTTCCGTGCCGTTACCTCGCTCTGTGTACGACCATCGCAACGATTGCGTTTGTCGACCACCTCTCTAATACCTACAACAAGGTCAGTGCATCAACCCTTACCATTTACTTCGGAAATGACGAACTCTGAACCTTGGCAATAGAACCTGTCTATCTTGCTTCAGGTGAGCTTTTCTGGCATTTTCGTGCCGGTAGCAACCTAATATTTCGTCAGGTCACTGGTCTTCTCTCGTATGGTTGCGCATTCTCGATCCTGGCTGGAAGACTGTACGTTACCTCATTCTCCTTGAAACGTCCACATGTGACCAAATACGACGAGCAGACTGTATATCTGGAAGCACGATGTCGTGAGCTGGGTCATCGCAATATGCCAGTTAATCCTCTGGGCTATAGTTATCTCATGTAAGCTTCCTCCGGCGTTCAGCCATATAATTCAAAGTTCAATATGGTCACGTTCCGGCATGCTCCCACAGCCCTTGCTCGTGTTCCCCAGTTATGGACAATGAAAAGTGCCTACATGACTCTCACATGCGCCCGTACGTGATTGCGACCCTCACTGCCAAAAACTTTGCTCACCAGCGCCCTGTCATACATACTAGTGCTCGCAATAGCGACGGGTCTCCTGATCCTTGCGCTGATCGGTTTCACACTACAAATGAGTCGAAAACGTAAGTCAAGGCAACGAGCCTTTCAAGGGGCGAGGAACTCGTGGCGGGCTCGTATTTGCAAGGTCCTAGGCAACCTCTACCGACAGGGGATGCATTACTACGTGATCATCTGGGCAGCTCAACTACCAAGCGCTGTAAGTTAGTTTATCGATAGATCGGGAAGAGACATTTTCTGACATTTTCATGTAGGTTGTCAATTTTCTATCACTGGATCCTACAGGCATGTTTATTCCCGATCAGTCCTTTTTGCTCCTCTCTCAACATCGGAAATCTCCTGGTATTTGACAGGAGTATTGAGATTCGTACGTTGCCTGACAATCCGTATATCATCTGAGGTCCCAATTTTTTTTGACACTTATCATTGCTTCCTAGGTCGTCGGATTCACATCTTGTAAGTTGCCGTACATGCCCCCAAATTCCTCCAGTCATACATCATCATCTTCGGAGACACGCGTTCTCACGAAATCGGACCACGTCACATACTAAACGCCAGACCTCGTAACGTGAGTCGCCCATGCTTCTCCCGAAAAACATTAGGAAACCGAATTCACACACATCCGCTCTATCCCTTTGTCGTCTCTTTCCTTCTATTTCTCCCCAGGATCATATGCGCTTGCCGAGTCTTCCAAGATATGATCACGGTATGCTACCACTGCCCGGTAGGCAAACACTGCGTAATTTGGAGGCTGTGAGTTTCCCCACTCGCTCATTTCCTCGTTTCCCCTCGTTCGCATTAACTAAACCACTTGCGGAATTTTGTTCTGGTTTGACCGCCACAAACCCCTTGCTGGGCCCTGACACCATTCTGGTCATGGCCACCTTATCCTCGCTGCAACAAACCTTGATTTTTCACCATGCTCCCTTCTTCTAACTTCTTACTCCTCTCCCGTGCTCCTTGCTGAAAAATCCTTACGTTAACCGGGGCGGACCTGGTTTTCTAGGTGTACCACAGGTTCCATTCAAGGCCTTCATCCAAACTCAGGAGAGCGAGAAGAACATATCGAGTTATCATCACGTTGCAATAAAGTTAGAGCTGGCGCTGGGATTGGAGGGGGAGTTGGTAATACGACAACAACACGAGTTCACCAAGGTGATGGTCCTGGTGGCGTTTCCGGATCGATATCCATGATACCCCAAGTCCGAATCCAAGATACATCCGATAGTAACAGCAAAGGTAAAGTGGATTTTCGGTATCACGATCGTGATCAGAGGGGAGAAACGTTCCAAGAAGGGTCTTCGACGATCGACGTACGGTTTGAAATGGACGGAGAGTGAGTGCCATCACGATCGTGCTTTGAATCCTCGTTTCTGTTTCTGTTTCCACTGTATTACTGTTTTCCATTCTCGTTGCGCTCCTCCCTTTGCTGTACCCGTGCTCTGGAATTCCATCGCATTGGAGTGCCTTGAGGCTCAGGGCTGGAGTTATTCGACGCTTGCCACTTGCCACTTATCCTTTCTCTTCTCTCTTCTCTCTCATATCATTACCCTTCTCACGCTGATTGGATCCAACGTATATGGTTTTGTCCCCATCAGAAGCAAAAGCGGGGACGCTGCGACCACATGCTCAGCCGGACCTTCTGTCTATTAAATGATTGCGCACCCTAGACATCATCAAGGGCGGGATGGCAGTCCTATCAAGAAAAACAAGTACTACACCTTTTATCGACAATCCCGCAAGTCTCGAGATGGAGTTGTTGAGGCTAGGTCTCGTAAGAAGACATACACGGAGCGGAGACCCTGTCGAACAGCCAAACGGGGGACGGTGGTGATGAGTTATTTGTATATACGATGGTATGTTCTGAGCTTCGTGTTCTCGTTTCCTTGGTTGACCATATGGCGTGTAATACGGGATTCTAATTTCAATCGTAGGTTTTGTTATGGCCATTTCCTATTTTCCTTCCTTGGTTTAAGCAATACACGTTCTATTCAAACCATACCATTTCTCACCTCACTCATCCATAATAACATCCATCACCCTGTAACATATATATACACACACACACACATGGTAGTCATCCATCGCAAATAACTTCTTGGTTTTTGTTTTCTTGATTGATTGGCATTCTTGCTCTGCCACGAACGTTGAACGTAGAACCCTTTCCCCCCATTTTTGCATTCTTACATTCGTTCACACGATACACTACCCAGTACATACAGACCCGGGAGCCGAAATGACCATTAACGTTTAGCAACATATCATCCTCGAATCTCTTCTCCCTGTCCTCGCGCAGTTGTGCTTCAATTCCTCAATGTCATGCATATGACTGCGGGGTAATATCTCCACTCACATCCGAAGGGATCAGGAGTGGCAACTGTCACTACTGTCGAGTGCAACACATCTTCGAATTCTATCCACGACTCGGGGTATGATATTAATATCATTATCCCATCCAAATATCCGAACTGTCCATGGATTCGAAACCTTCCTCTACTTATCTCGTAAAACCCTATTCTAATCTTTCTCAACTGACATGACATGTCCATCTATGCATCCGGATATTACTGTAGTTCGAATCCCTGTAATAACGAGAAAGAAGGGAAACGAAGAGACAAATATAAAGTCGGGACTCGGGAGGTATAGTATCGACCGATAAGTAGAGTTGAAGTAATTATATCTCTTCGTGTAGGGCGTTGAAATAAATAGAAACGTTAACGAAAGAGTATGAGATATCAATGGCGTATTGTGTACGATTTCGTATTTGTCATGTATGTCTGTATGTAGCGAGAGTATGGGTAGTACTTGAAGTCCGTGTACGATACGATTAGGGAGAGGAGAGAAAAGAGTCTGAGGCGAAAATAGCGTCACGAAAAAAACTATAAAGAGAAGGAGAAAGGAAGGAAGGGTAGAGGGGGAAGCATTGCATGAAACAAAGCGAAACGAAACATCAAAAAGTGTTCAGTAAGCTATAGATTGTCAGAGAGTCCCCAAACCAAAAACACAAGCCTGGAATGGTTGCTAAAAACAAAAGGGTACCAATAACCGACAAGTAATAGAAATAGTAATAGAAGAAACGAGTTGTTCCATGCAAGTACGACCACGACCACGCCGAAAAGGTGAGGTGTGAAAGAAGCGAAGCCAGGAAACACAAAACGATCCAGCAACCAGCAATCGAACAAGAAGACCGAACGCCGAGCCCACCTCCTATCACTGATATCCGAGAATATAAAACAGCGGAAGTGTAAGGTGTGAATAAGGGTATGGTATCAAAACACCTCCACAACCGTGATAGACCAGAAGAAACGCACAACAGATCCCAGAAGTCGAAGAATCCAAGAGCCCAACCACGCGGGGCCGACCCTCGCCTCTGGGAGCTCCTCGATACTCTTTTTTCTTCTTCATTCGATGAGGCGATTTCCATCCTATTGTATATCTCTCTGATTCTCTTCTCTACTCTCCGCTCCGTCAGCCCTCGGGCTTCGGGGATCGGAGGAGATTGAAGAGAATTAGAGCAACTGCTTCCATCCCGTCTCCCTACACTTCTTCACAATTCTCTTGACCTCCTGCGATCGCGCACGAGTAGTGACTAACAGCGTATCTGGCATATCTACGATCACGAGATCGTCTACACCAAGAAGCGATACGAGACGTCCAGAACCAGGTACGACGATTCCTCCAGCAACTTGTTCCGTCAATACTGTTTTTCGGTATCGAGAGTAAACGAGTGAGATCGCAGATACGTTGATCAGAAAGCATAGGGGCCATCGCCGGCGGTGTTCACGAGTTAAGGGTAGCATAGATGAGAATTTGTGCGAGATGGATAAGAAGACCGGTCAGAGCGGAGATTCGTGAGTGAATTGAAGACACGGAAAAACATGTGAGTAGGGGACTCACCGAGACCACTGTCCCCAAGGACACGGGGCTGGTTTGATTCCGCAGGAAGCAGATCAGCAAGAGACGAGAAATCTCCAACGTCATCCCAACCTACACGTAAATCACAACGACAAACGCATGGTCAGCACCGCATCACGCACACCACGCATAAGCAAAGCAACATAACGGTTCCGAACTCGCACAGCTCGCGGACCCAGGCCAACGACGCAGACAAAAGCACGGGGATAGAAGCACAATTCAGAGAATAAGTAGACATACCGAAAGTCGCAGGCACAACTGCTACTTTCCTATCCATCGCCGCGGGCTCAGCAACAGCATGATCAATCGCAATCTTCTCCAACCCGGGCCAGACCTCATCCAAAACCTTTCCCCTCACGCTCTCATCATCCCACGCACTGGCAATCTTCTCCAGGCCATCATGCAACTCGGGCTTGTACTCCTTCAACAACTGCATCAAGAAGACCGCCTTGGTCACGAACATGCCCGCGTTCCATCGATAATTACCCGTCTTGATATACGCAGCAGCCGTCCTCGCGTCTGGTTTCTCCTTGAAACTGCTCACCAGACGAGCATTCGGTGCATCTGGTATACCCACTTTCTCACCAAGACGAACATAACCGAATCCAGTACTAGGATGCGAAGGCGCGATACCAATCGTCACGAGGTAATCATTCTTTGCGACTTCCACTGCCTCAGCGACTGCAGACAAGAAGGCATCATCACCCGAAATCATATGATCTGCTGCAAAACTGCCAATAATCGCTTCGGGATCGCGTTTTGCGAGAACAGCAGCTGCAAGACCGATAGCGGCCATGGACTCCTTCGCACTCGGTTCGCAAAAGAGGTTATGTTGCAATAAATCGGGTAATTGGTCCGTGATACTCGTCACATGTGCAGGGCCTGCAACAATCGTCGTCCTCGTCGGCGTCGTTAACGGAATCAAACGATCCCAGGTTGCTTGAATGAGCGAACGCCCCTTGAGAGTCAAATCCAAAAGGAATTTCGGATGACCTTCTCTTGAAAGAGGCCAGAGACGTGTTCCGGCGCCACCTGCCGGAATGACGACATAGAAGCCTGGTATTTCACGGATACCGAAAGGGAAGGCTGTCAGGGCGTTGTCGCTGAGAGGAGATGGGACGTAGATGCTCGGCGGTACTGCGAGACAGGGGACGGAGTTTGGGGTCAGGAAGGGGGATTTTGCGCGTAGTTGAGGGCTTCCGGGGGCGGGGGTGGTGAATCCGGGTGTACCGAGTCTGCCGTTTCCGTTCTGAAGAGAGAAAGAGGAGTGGGGGTGGTCAGAACGGCAAAATATGGCGTCGAGCACAGAGTAAGAGCATGGTGCAGGACCATGGTGAGGAGAAGAAGGGAGCGGAAGACCTAGAGAGTGCCTTGGGTGGTTGGGCTCGCCGTTTATTAGAATCGGCGACGTGGTTCAGGAAAGATGCCACGTAGACTACGGTACAGTATACCTCCCGAGCGAGATGAGGGGAAAGGGGAGGATGTAGAGTAGAGTAGAGTAACGTGGCAATGAAAGCTCACCTGTGAGTTCTCCCGGACCTGACGTTCAAGATTCGCATTTGACTGCTTCAATTCGTGAACTTCTGATCGCAACTCTGCAACCTCGGTTTGCTATGAGAAGCTGTTTGTCAAATGTCTATTATGGTGCACGAGTAAATGGACCGACCGTCTTGTGGACCACGTCGAGAATCTGCCTAAACATAACCTCGATGCCATATCCATGGGTCCCTTGGGAATGGAGGTGAGAACCGATGATGGGGGATACTGGTTTATGGTGAGACATTGTTGAGTGGTATTGGAAGTTGTTGTGCGGAGAGATGAATACTCCTGAGGGCTTTAGAAGGAGTGAAGGATACTAGAACCCAGCTAGTGACTCGGAGGGGTTTTAAACGAGACTTGACGGGGGTCGAGGGGGGTGATTAGAATGATGGTGGATGGTTGAGAGGGAGATTGGATTGCCAACGTGTCGAATGACGGCGAGCGGTCAAACGGGCTCGGAGCAGGCGACGATAGCGAGCTCCGCTCGACCCGAGATCACTTTTTTTTAATAGTTTTTACGAGTATTACTCGTGCTTTTTCGTTTTGCCAACCACTAGGGTCTTACTCTCGTTTGACCACGATTAATTTGCCCTCGCCGGATGATGGATTCGGGCTAGTCTCTCCTCCGTCTTTTACTCGTACTTTCAAGTGGAATTCGAATTCGCCGTGCTGCTGGCTCGAGAGTGGACAAGAATCACCGCAGAGGATCGCAACCACTGGCAAGGAGTCAAGGATAGAATAACAACGAGGGTCCTTCCGATGCTATATATCACTTCTATTACCTTGTTGTCTCTGCGCTTCAAAATGTCTCATCACAAGTACGGTGATTACAGCCCATATCAGGCGCCAATACCAAAACACAACCGCTTTCCCCTTCCATGCCCATATGCTCCTTCACTGGCAGTTTGTGTAGAGACGGAGGCACGTTCATCGACCTTGCGAGACACCTTGGCATCTAGAGAGGACCATGCATGCTTGGGTGCAAGTCAGATGTCGAGCAAAGTGGTAATGAAACCAACAAAGCGGCGGGACATGTGCGAATTCTCTCCGAGGTTCTCCTTCCCCTGATCATCATCATAGACCCAAGTCCATGCCCACCACGCCCATATCCGCGGCATTGGAACAATTGTCAATAATTCCGTTCCTCGGGCCCATATCCCACACCTCCATACGAATCATTCAAAACCAATGAATTCCATACCCACCCATTCTATCCTCCCCGTCGACTGCGGCGTTCCAGACCCGACCCACTTCCGTCTTTCAGACACAGACGCACCCATGGACCATGGAAAGGAGGCAAATCCCATTCATTTTCCGTCCTTTCGTTCGACCGTGAGCGCGTTCGAATTCTACTCCAACTTTCGACACTTGTCTCGACTCTCGACCGGCTAGATCGATCGAAACTAGTACAGTATCAGCGGAAAAAATACACCCTCACCGCCACGCGTACGGTGGATTGCGATTGCGATTGACATTTCCGCCCTCGGGTTTTCCGACTATAGCAGTTAGTTTGAGGCAATTTCAGACTATGGTCCTCCGTCTATTATTACTACTAGCCTATATACCCAGCATCAATAAAATTATATAGACCAGAATTTCAAAAGTCGACATCATTGCGTTGTTTCGGAACAGATTGCGACGATTCGCATGAGCGCAGCAGCAGCAATTCAGGGAATACCGAGCGAAGGCCGCGAAGGGGTGTACGCAGTAGGTGTGAGAAGAGTGGTGAGGTAGATAGTAGGTAATATGGAGACAGTGTGAGCGAGATAGAGACAACTACAACACAAGGTGATAAGATGACAGATATTAGAAATATCTTCGGGGCCTCTGGAAAAAATAACAGAGGTAAAAGTAGCGATGTTTCAAAATAAACATTTCAGGAGGTTGGAATATGAATATTGGTATCATCAAATGGAATAACAAAACAAAAAAGAAACAAAATCGTTCCTGAATTTCGGACAAAAAGTCCTTTCAAAAGAAAACCAACAAGTTCGATTCCCTCAAATGAACAACCATGGCCTTGAGCGCGTCGTCATCATAAATTTCGAATCGTAGAAGGTGTATTGGGCTGCTTGGTCGTCCGGTATACGGTATTCGGTATTCGACGTTCGTTCGATGTTCAGCATTCAATCTCGACGGGCAAGGGAGATCTTCAAAGGCAACTGCGCCCCCTTCTCCACATTCCCCTCCAAAACAGGAACCATAACAATACAAGGTTCCCTCCTCAACTTCTTAATATCCTCCGTAATCGCAAACTCGAAATTGGAGACCAACTCGACGAGGAACGCTTGCATCTCATACAACCTATACATCCCACGATCCTCCTCAGTAAAATTGGAAAAAACCAAACAAACAAATAACGTAGACTCGGAATGAGAGGGAGAGAGACTCACGCAAAACGCCACCCGAGACACGACCTCAACCCTCCAGAGAACGTCAATCTAAATTCGGGAATCAGTCAGTTCAAATATCGCCCATAAACTCCCAGATCTGCGCTCCCAGGAGTCACCAGTCAGGTATCAAAATCCCGCACACGCACGACGCGACGCGGGATGGGATGAGAGACGCGGGGGGTTGCAAACGTGGAGAGGATAGGAAATGTGATAACTCACAAGTTACTGTACACACCCACAGATGATCCACGTTTCGACCTGGGAGTCAACCACCGATCGGGGTTGAAAGTATGTGAATCCTCTCCCCAAACATCCGGATCCCTATAGATTCGAGGCCCATGATCGTCAGCCAGCCAATTCACTTCCGTCAACCCAAACTCTACAATCAATACTCCCGTTGCACAAACGCAACAGATAAAAGGAAAAGAAAAAATAAAATGAAATGATGAGGATTGAGAACTCTCCCGAGACGAAGCAAGGGAAATTCTCCATCCAAAAATACCCAGAAAATGCGGGATAGAAAATAGGAAACGGGAGACTTCAAGTTGGGATACGATACTCACCGATTGTATGCAGCAATTGCTAGTACGACCCGCGTACCTTTCGCAATCGGAATTTCCCCAATGACCTTCCCAGACTTGGTCTTTATAGGTTTCGACAGCGGGATAACATCATCCCTCCCCGCCTGTCGATAATTATGGAACACCACAGGATGGAACCTCAATATCTCCTTCAACACCGCCTGAGTATACGGCATATTCTCCAAATCCGTTACTGTGAATTCTGCGCATGATACGGGAGATTGGGATGAGTATGGTGACGATGATGATGAAAAGGGCGAGGTGGAAGAGGGAGGTCTTCGGGAACGAATGTGAGCTTCCATGGCGTGGATTTCTTGCCGAAGTTTGGTTTGGATGTGTGGATTTTTCGCAAGCTCGAGGAATCCCCAGCCTAGTGTGTTACTCGTCGTCTCGTGTCCTGCTAGAAGTAAAGTCCTATTGATAGAAAGAACGAAAAGAAAAAAATAGTTATAATGACGATAAGTAGTGATCATCATCCGTCATTAGTATCAATATCAGGGGATGCCAGCATGTCAGGTTACCAGTCATGCAATTTTTCGGGTCCGGGGTTGGTGGTGTTGGGAGCAGAGATGGGTACGGGTAGTGTCGTTATTCAATCATCACGCGTTTCCGAAACGCATCCAAAGGGAATTAACGAAGGAAGAGGAAGAACGAACCAAGGGACCACGGGAACAAAAATGGCCCAACCCCAACCCAAGGAAACGAAAACCAAGAGTGAAGGGTTGCAAAGATGTTAAGTTGTTAAGTTCAAGTCGCCGGAAAAACGCGAACGCCCACCGGGATAGGATAAGGTCGATGGAAAGGGAAAAGAAAATCAAAAAAGACGCAAGGAGGAAA
>JANAWD010000487.1:0-32779 GCA_027627245.1 Meripilus lineatus | reverse complement strand
CTCACTTTTAGCATCATCAGGCATATCCCAACAAATTCCCCCTTCATCACAATCATGACACTAACAATCCACTTTTTTGGTCTAGTCTCGTTTCAGTGACACCAATTCACTCGTACGGCCACCCTCAGCACCATCTCACTCTCATTTCCTCCTCAAAAAATGCTCGCATAAACAC
Organism: Meripilus lineatus; assembly: GCA_027627245.1. NCBI lineage: Eukaryota > Fungi > Basidiomycota > Agaricomycetes > Polyporales > Meripilaceae > Meripilus > Meripilus lineatus. The sequence continues at coordinate 32,604 of JANAWD010000487.1, read as the reverse complement.
CAACATTCCAACATCGTTAGCCTACCATCCCTGCCGTTGCTCGCCTTTCACATGTCTCCCACAATCCCCGGTATAATCTAGAAAAGCGAAAAACTCAATTACTTCCTTCCTCTCCAAATGCGCGCGAACCGTCGCAAGGAAGATTACCTCCCTAAACACCGTACCACTCCACAGGGTGTATCCAGACTTTTCAAATCACCCCCTCCTCCCCGGCTGCTTCTCTCGGCCACATCCTTCATCTCCTTTTGTTCGTCCGCCACAAATCTCCTCCCCCCTTCCATACACTTTTCATATTCCCTCCGCATCTCTCTCCTTTAATGAACTCGCGCTTCCTTCCGGACCCGTTCTCTGCATGCGGCGACTAAGTTGTTCACAATGACACCTCCGTAAGCTCAAGCAAACATCGGAAGTACACAACACCCTTGTTCCGTGATTCCACTCATGTACGACATGACATCCCCCCCATCTCACCTTTCCTCATTCATACCCTTTCTCCTCGGACTTTCTCCCCGAGAAATCGGACGCCCGCAACACTTCAAAGTACGTACACACCGATGACAGCGACAGCCCAGAGTCCCAATGATCAACAAACTTGGCTTGCCTCACTCTTCTCTCGTGTCAATGAACGGATGACGCACATTTCCCGGTCTTAGTTGATTCCATTTAACCATCAATCAGCTGGTCAAACTCATCCCCGAAATGAATAACTCCCGTACTTTCCGGGGTATTGCGCGTGTTTCACTCGCGCTTTTCGGGAAATGGGTACACATAGTGGGTACGTGTGTAACCCAAATGTCTACCGTAAGGTATTTTGACTGTACCGAAGAAGTCTGATCGTTGCACCGCTCTCGGGCTTGCTTCCGAATCTTGACAGCGAGGGGCACTCCTGTGCGTGGTCCACTCGTCCCGCAATATCCCACATCCATTAACGAAAAACATATCGTGCTACGCGAGTCAAAAGAAGAATCATCGTCGTTCATTCTCATGAAACCAACTTTGTTCTGATCGTAACCTCGTTGCGTTTGAGCTACGCTGACATCCCTGTGGTGCTCCTCTAGAGTCAATCAACTCCGGCACATGCTAGGTTTCCACTTTATTCAGAATCCCGGAGGGTCGAGGGTTCTTTTTCTCTCGGATCCCTATGGCGTTGAAGCAACCCTGCGTGAACACCGAAAAAGATGGTGCTCGGGAGAGACTTGACTGGGTTGACTTGCTGCTTGTTGGCTTCGAAGCAAAGACACTTGTGGGCTTGTGGTCTCTGTAAATTCCCACAGCGCGAAGCGCGATCTCACCGCGGAATTCGTCCTCGTGGCCATTTCGAGGCCCTTTGACCCCTTCATTTCTTGTTCATCTCGGACGACGGAACGTCGAGAAGGAAGCATGCTGCTCTATTACAAAGTAGATTCGATCATGGATTTGGTTGTTGTTGTCCCGGCGTTGGTTTCTGGTTCTGTTTTCCTTCTGTTTTGTCTTTCAGGGTTTTTTATATTTTCGAAATCGAAATAACGCGCCTCTTTGCAGTTTTGGGAGGATCCCTTTTCTTTCGGCAAGACCCGAATCTACGGTGTTCGGTCACTGTCGGTCGGTGGGGTCGATTACTGGTCAATTACAGTTTTTTGCTGTTTGAGCGTAAACCATGTTCCCTGTTTTTGCTCCCTTCCCTTGTCCCGTCCTGCTTCTTGGCTCCTTCCTGTCGTTTCTCCACTTCGACGTGCGGTCATGATGATGGTTCGATCGGGCTCTCATTGGATTTTTCATACATAGGGAGGTGAGATTTCGGACATTTGCGAGATGGCGGCGGGAAAGTCAAACTCTATATCGTTGGGTGGATCCGCGCTTACTGCGCGTGGGTGGAGGTGTCCTGTCTCAAGGTGCGTGGCGTACTCATGGATGGTCGTGGAGACATGGATGTTACTGACTGTGCCAATTATCGATCTCTAATTGACACAATGACCTCCTTGGCTCTGCCCCTCTTGTTTCGTTCTGCACGAGGACGATGACTCCTGTATAAGCTTCCGGTTCATTTCGGCTTGGCTGTGAACTCACATTGACGAGAGACAAGACACGAAAATTTACCAAGATGAGTTGGATCATTCATTGACCCGTCGTTTTTGAGTGGCTTGTCAGGTTGACTTTCCGATGCGGAGTGGTATTGACAAGTTCGGACCACCAGATCCGTTCCTATTTCGGATAGTGGAACTTACCGTACTTAACGTTTCATACAGGAATCAAAGATCACACACTGCATACCCCTAAATCTCAAAGTTCCGCCCATGGCATCGATTTACAGTGCTCGTGCCACTTTCAGGTGTCTTCTCTTATCTTGAAATGGGTATCGATAACAGCTGACAACGTTGACAACTTAGGTTTATGTCCACAGCCTCAATTCATCGCGGTACGTGATGGTTTCTGCCAATGGCAGCGCGCTCGGGAATTAGCTTGCATGGGTGAGAGCGGGATTGCAGTGTGCGGTGTTTACAAGCTACTTGTATGTGCTCCCTTGATGTAAGAATGCAAGGAAGGGAAAAAGAGGTGCTTGTGAAAACCCTCACCGTGAGTGTGAAATTCGGGGGAACCCTTAGAGTGTATGAATTTCTTTTCTTCTCTTTCCTGCCTATTATGATACCGGGGAAACAGATAAATTACCTGAACGGATCCGACAAGTTGAGCTTGATACCGCTCATTGGATGTGAGAGGTGGGAAATTTGGACCCTGGAGGGTATAGTATGGTATGACTGGCGACTGACACAGTGGAAAGAAACTCTGGAACTCGAAGGCTATTATCAATTATTATCAGCTGAGAGAGGTTATGGATGCGAGTGATGACACCAGTGGTGGCACGAGAAGGGAAACCCACGGAACGTACAAATGAGATGGAACTCGGTTTCTCCGGCCATCCAGCATCGAAGTCTTAGCAAGTTAGGAGCATCTGGAGGGGAATATCGTATTTGCATTGGTGGAGGGTAGATGCATGTCTTCGGGTCTAGTTCGTGTCACTTGTGAACTTGAGCGCTCGAGAGGCATGCAGGAATGTCTCTAATGAGACGGTAAGGTGAGACTCGGCTTGACAAGTGCCGCATGGAACGGCGCGCACGAATCAATGTGTACGTATGGGTTCTATTGAGTACTGTAGAGGGTGGTAGGCTAGTTGTAGTTAGTTGACCGGGAATGCGGTCATCGGTTTGTTCTGATGTACAGTTGGCCTTTTGTCCGCATTGACTCCTCAGTGGCTCCTAGGTCCCTGTTCTGATCATTCTCAATAGTAGACCCATGAAAAAAGAATAGCGCGATGGAACACGGTTCTCCGAGTCCTGTCCTCCACCGACGTGGAAAGACAAATGAATAACGTTGCGCATTCTCGGAGAGCGGGCGAGCTTTAGGGGATTCTTTTCATTTCATGGTGCTTGTTGCGATACATCTAACCTTGTTGGGGGAACACCTTTTGGGACTGCTGGGAGAGCGGACTGGATCTGGGCCTCTCGAGCGACTTGACCTTCCTGTTTCGGGTGTTGCCTCGGAGATGACCGGTGGGATTGCTCGGCAGCTGAGTATTAAGCGGTGGGTTCGGCATTTAGACGCTGATCGTACCAGGCAAAAACGCCCACAAGCGACGGCGGTCCGGCAAAGGACGGTCAAAATGGCTGTGCCAAGCGCCCGATGACAGACAGGGTCGTCCATCATCTGGCCATCACCAGCAGAAAATCAAGGCAAGGCGTTGGTGGGTCCTTGAATACACCTTTGGTATATCTCCCGTTCGCATCTCGACAAATACGCGTTATCACTGACATTTATCCTTCGTACTTGCCCCATTTCATCGTAGGGTTCATCAGGGTACTCTCATCGGGTGCCACACCAAACAAGTCAGATTGACTTTATTTTGGTGTCTTCGAACAAGAACTTGTCCTTTCCAGGGACGCAGAGATCCCGTTTTTTCTCTTGGGTCTTTGCGCGCCTTTTCCGAGTACAACCGAAGTCTTGCTGACAACAAGCACCGGTCCCTCAGGTCAAGGGCGTTCCTTCATCTTCCTGGGTTCGCAAGAGTAGCGCGAGAATTACCTCGATCTTGTCATACGTCTTCTGCAGTTCTCGCCCTTGGGTCCTTGCCCTTCATTTCCCTCTACTTTGGAACCAACTCTCTACTATACCATCTCAAGAGTTAATCATTGCTCCCGCTTGTGATTCATCAAGATCTCCCACAGACAATACACACACGTACGCACGCACGCAGCACGCATACCACGCACGCGCATTCCATCCACCAACGCTATATCTTTTCCCCATTCCGTTTGGTCTAACCTTGGCAGGGAAGCCTGTCCAATCTGAATTGCAGGGGATTTGCCCGAGAAGTCTCCTCGTATCATCCTCCGATTTCGTGTAACCAGGGTTATTCCAGACAACCATCCGTTCTTGTCCTATCATCAGCCTATCGGGTCTTCATAACCTCTTGACAAAACTCGTGACTTCCTCAAAGTTTCCCAACAGGTCATTTGGCTTTTTGTTTATTCTCTCTTACGGATTCTTTCGGGTCTTTGCTGCCTCGGTGGTGGTCTGTTTTCGGGATTACTGCTTCCTTCGTACCTCCCCTCCCTCGCCTTACTGCCCTTTGGATCATCCATCTCCTCGTGCAAACAAAACAGAACGTTCGATAGTTGTCTGATCCGTCTGGATCGGCGGTTCTTATAACCTGAGGCACCAAAACCCAACAACAAGTAAAGTTGGGTGGTATCAAAACAATCATGTCGACTCTATTGCCCTTTCACAAATCAGTCCTGGAGAAGATACATGACCCCTTGACGAGCGAGCTTCTGCTTCTCGCTCGAGGCCTCGGTCTCCGCCGAATCGTTTGCAAGTTACTCCAGATATACGAATCTCCCCAGAATTTGGTTCTTCTCGTTAATGCGTCGCCTGAAGAGGAATCTGCGATAGGGGAAGAATTGGGCATCATGGGTTGCCGGAAACCAGGTTTGAGAGTCGTGGGATATGAGATGGGGAAAAAGGATAGGTGCGCATTCCATTTTGTGTTATATTTTTTCCCGCCCTTGGTATCAATCCAGTAGATTATTCCATTGGCAAATTCGTCAATGGGATCATCATCACTCAATCTCTCTCAGTATCGCAATGTGCACCTTTCCTCCCTTTTTCCCTTAATTTCCCTTATATTCTATTTTGCCCCACCCCTTGCGAGTTCTCTCACTGACATTTATGTCCTCTCTTCCCCGCCGGCAGACAGAACCTGTACAAGAAGGGCGGATTGATATCCGTAACTTCTCAAATCCTCACAGTGGATATGTTAACTTCGGAAATCCCCACTCACCTGATTACGGGTATTATGGTGTTGCATGCCGAAAGGTTTTTCTCACTTTTCCTTTCGTTTTGCTGTCTCTTTCCTTATTGAACCCCAATCCCGCATTTTCTTCTTTTTCTGCCCGTCTTCTTTTCCCTTTCTTTTCGTCGTATTTGGTTGGTCAAGCCCTAGAGAGCTTAACGGGGTCTTCTTCTGGTTGCAGGGTAACACCGACGTCGGCGGAAGCCTTCATCATTCGTCTCTATCGTGAGAAGAATCGGACGGGATTTCTCAAGGCTTTTTCCGACCAACCTGAGCATATCACCAGCGGCATGTCACCGCTGAGAACGATAATGAAAGAATTGCAGCTTCGGTCCGTTCATATCTACCCCCGGTGAGTTCCTCCTTGTTTCATTCTGTCCATGTGCCCGTGTTCCATCCGTTTCATGTGCCGTTGTCGCGTTGCTTAGCAAAGCAAATGGTGTTTTCTTGCCCACATTAGAGATTCTCTTCTCTTTGCCCGTCTTCCCCTTTTTGAGAATAGCCGATTTCTGATTTACTTGGTTGTTGGGTCTTTTCATCCATTTTAGTTTTCATCAGGAAGTGAACGACTGCCTCGATCGGGATCGAGACGCCATTCAAATAAATATGAGGATGACCGAATCAACGACCGAGATACATGGGGCGATCGTTCAATGTATAAGCTCTACATTGTCTGAACTGAAACGTTCCAACACATCGGTGAGTTTGAATGACAGATATCTTCTCACTCGTTGCTCTACTGCGCGTGCTCAACCATGGGGATGGTCGTGATTTCGGTTGTGCATCACCGCCATCCAGTTAGATCTTGATGATTTGACTGTGGAGAATGTCTACTTCAGGTCCTTCGATGTCGTTGTAAGGAAGCAGCTTGATCCCGTGTGGTACAAGGTCGGGCCGAGGACAAAGCAACTTGTCAGCGACCTGGCGACCCTCCGACGTCTCCTCGGGTACGTTAACAACCCCCGCGATTTTTCTCACTCCTATTTCCAAACCTCTTTATTGAGATCTTCTTCGCACGCTTATGGGAGTCGGGTTTATTGACTAATTTGTGTACTTGGGGGCTTTTAGGTACTTGTTAACATATGACGCACTCGCTTTCCATGCGTATCTCGAAACTCTTATTGCATCCAATACGACTAATCACGCGGGGAAACCGAGACAGAATCAATCCTTGTGGATGCTCACTGATGCGGCTCATATCATCTTCTCGTACGCGAAACGAAGATGTTATACAATGTCAGACTTTCCCAAAAACAGGGCGTCCGCACAACCTACTCCAATTCACGACATTGATGATGTAGATGCCTGGGCCGCTCTGGACGAAGTTGAAGAAATTGCTGGATCTGCTACTGCAGGGACAGGTATGTCGTCAGCCCAGTCTAAGGAACGCAGTACGAGGAAGAATTGGCTTCCTGAGGGGATGGATCCTGTGCTCGAAGAAATGCCCAAGTGGACCTTCGTGGCAGCCGCATTACAGGAGATTGACGAAGAAATGATTCGACGGCAATCCCAGCTGAGCTCCCGTGAGTCCTTCTGTCACCGTACCCCACTCTTCTGAATTCCCGTTCCGAAAATTCTCGGTTTTTTTCCACCCACTTGCTTTCTTGTTACGTCTCATTGGTCAGGGAATCTAAATTGTGGGGTCTGATCGTTGATAATCCTTCTTCCTATCCTTTTGCAACTACTCGGTTTCTCACCTTGTTTTGGAAAATGAACAGGTGATCCAGGAACCAATACGGTTCTTGTGATGACTTCTTCGTTGCGAACCTCTCAGCAGGTTAGCGAGTTTCTTTCTGAAATGGACCCGGAAGCGCCCCCAGGAACTATGGGCAGGAAAATGATGGAGGAGAAACTGCGACTGTATCTTTGGTGGAAGGCGAAATTATCTGAACGCAACCAACAAGACCGCAAGGCACTTTCCAATTCAACTGTGACGAGAGCGGGCAACCATTCAGATAGCGTTGCATCTGGTAGTGGGAGCGGTGGACTTGGTACGGCAGTGGGCGATGGACAATTGAGCGAGGCGCTCAGGAAGAAGGACAAGGAGAGGCAAGCCAGAACAGCCAATAGACGGCGTGTCAGGGGAGGGGCACCAGCTTCGAACACTTCCTCTTCGAGAGACGGAGGAACGGCTGAGGGAACTGGTGGCGGGGACGCGAGAACCTATGATGAAGCTCAGGCTATCGTTGAATTGTAAGTGGGCCTTAGGATGCTTGTGTTTTGATCGTCTCGTTACGTTACTTATATGCTGACGCCGAAACTTACCCTTCGTACCTTCAAGTCTTTCCACACAGGGCGACCTCGCGTTCGCAGGACCCCAGGACGAGTCAGATCTTATCACACAAGATGATTTTGGATTGGACTATGATACACATTTCGGGCTGTTGACTCCCGAACAAACAGTTCTTGTTCGTGTTTACTCTGATGATACGGACGACCAATTACTCGCAGAGATCCAACCACGGTACATCATCATGTTCGAGCCGAACCTAGATTTCGTTCGTCGGGTTGAGGTACGTGATCATTCCGGCATTCCTGTCAACCCACTCCGCTGACCTGCAATTACCGTAGGTGTACAAAAAGTCTTACCCAGGGCTTGGCGTTAGGGTGTACTTGTTACTGTACGAGGATAGTTGTGAAGAAGCCAAGTATTTGGCGGGCGTGCGACGAGAGAGAGAGTCGTTTGAACGGTTGATCAAGGAACGAGGCGTAAGTGGTTGTCTGGGATACGCTAACACGGATAGAAGGAATGTTGAGGGCGCTGATTTACTCTCCACACTAGTCTATGCTTATGCCCATATTGGAGGAGCGACGATCAGGGAGCAGTGATACGTTAATCAAAACCATTAGTACGAGAATAGCAGGGGGTAGAAAAGAGATCAACCACGAGCCTTCTCGGGTAGGAAGTTTTTCTCTGTTTGTTTTCTGATGATGGCACTTACTTCACTCCCACCTCATTGCGTTTGGGGCACATATACTCTAGGTGATTGTTGATATGAGGGAGTTCCGCTCCTCTCTTCCGTCTCTGCTCCATGCATCGAATCTACAAGTTGTTCCGGTGACATTGACAGTCGGTGACTACATCCTGACGCCGGATATCTGCGTGGAACGGAAGAGCATACCAGACCTAGTGTCAAGCTTCAATAGCGGGCGCCTGTAAGTCTTCTGGTTTCGTGCCACTGTCCCGGGTTCAATAGGGAGTGAATAGGTATACGCAATGCGAATTAATGTCGGTGCACTACAAGCAACCTGTGCTTCTTATCGAGTGGGAAGAGCACAAGTCTTTTTCCTTGGATGCTAGTATCTCACGCTCATACCTCAACCCCACACTGACCGATGCATCTATAGACGATAGCCGATGTCAAGTCGTATGCTAAAGCATCAGCCAAGTATCCGGTGAAGAAGAAAAACTCGAACACTCCCACCGAAACAACGGTTGCTTCCCCTCTGATCCAAACGAAGTTAGTTCTGCTGGTCCTTGCGTTCCCTCGGGTCCGAATCATATGGTCATCATCCCCCTATGCAACTGCGGAGATCTTCAACGACTTGAAGATGAACCACCCTGAACCGGATCCTGCTAAGGCGATAACTGTAGGGGCCGAAGAGGACCCGGACGTCAGCATGGGGGTCAATGCGGCTGCTGAAGAGCTGTTGCGCTCATTCCCTGGAATAACGGCGAAGAATGTCAAGCACGTCATGAGCAAGGTCAACACTGTCCGAGAACTGTGTGAACTTTCGTTGCCAAAAGTGCAGGAGATCCTCGGTGTACAGCCCGGAAAGGCTTGCTGGGAATTTATTCATCATGGGGAACGGAAACGCTAATAATAGACCAGTGAGTGGATTAATAACCTTGAGCGTTCTGTTGACTTCTGACTATCTCAGCATCCAGCGAATCACCCAAGGCGGCATGTCGAGGCGGTGAGGTCTTCGTGTTCCTCTCACCACACTCGTGTGACCACAATGCTGCCGCGAGCCATCGATGAGCCAACAATGGAACGGGGTATTAAGCTCTACCCGCGAAGCAGGCCTACCTGATGACGATATGTTCCGTTAGGCTCTCCGACTCGGATTTCACCACCACGAGCCCCAACTCAGTGCAAATTCATGGCTACTTTGTCCACTCACTCTCCGTAACGAGCGGTAGAGCTATCTCGAGGTTCGAATAAAGTATTTGATAGTTATTCCCCCATATTGGCAAGCTCATTGTCGAGTTCCTTCAGCAACACGCGACATAGGTGAGTGCAGTGCTATGAATTGCAGGGTGTGCGGCGTGCGCGATTCACGGTCTCACACTCATCCAGTATGACTTGCCCTTGTGCAGTCGGTACGCCACTCCCCATGCCGAGAGAATGCCGGAGCTGCTTTCATGATGACCAACAATTCGGCCGATGATGGAGGCCAATCATAGCTGACTTTGTTCCAAATCCGTCCTCGGCACGGACGGCACGCCCCATCCCGAATCTCGGAGTGGGCACTGTAGCTCACTCAGTGTCAGCATGGAACGGCGTAGCGAGAGATCTGCAGCTATATAATGGTCCATGGATCGACTTTGAGATGCTATTTCTAGTATACCTCATCCCATCTTCCTTGACTCGCTCATAGCGATGCCTCAAGACAGCGTATACCACATCACACCCAGAGGAAGTCGGGGATCCGAACTGAGAGCCGCTGCAAGCGCGACTCCGACACTCCGAGGCGAGGAGGAAGTTGTTGAAATACCAATGAATGAGAAGCTATCGATACCAGGGCATAACCAGTCCAAGAATGATGTCTCCTCAGAAATTACTCACACACAAACAGAATCTCGCGGCGTGCCTGGTGATGATAACGGGGAATTGGCCTCCAAAGGCGAAAAAGATGGCGTGTGGATAGTTGAATGGGATGGTCCGGATGATCCACAAAATCCAAAGAAGTATGTGGCTGTGTCAATTGAATTATTACCGCTGGCTCATTTCATTGTACGCAGTTGGACGTATAAGCAGAAATGGGCAGCAACTGCAATCGTTTCTGCCTTTACGTTCATTTCACCTGTTTCGTCTTCAATGATTGCTCCGGCTAGTGACGCTCTGGCCAAAGACTTTGGCATCACGAACTCTAGCGTCATTGCCCTGACCACTTCGGTATTCGTCCTTGCATATGGTGAGATACCAATTCAATGTGTAACATAATTATTCAGGAATAACCCTTGTGGTGCGACTACTCGTAGCATTTGGTCCGCTGGTTCTGGGACCATTAAGCGAAATTTATGGTCGGTCGAGAGTACTGCAACTCTCGAACCTCTGGTATCTTGGTGAGACGCGACGCAATGACATATTGCTAAATGATCATTCAATACCCGATTTTGACATCTCCCTGCAGCTTGGAACCTAGGTTGCGGGTTTGCCCAGAACAAGGGGCAGTTGATAGCCTTCAGATTCTTATCTGGACTTGGTGGAAGCGCGCCTCTTTCTGTCAGTCCACTTTTTATAACCCGTATTCGCCGGAGCTCATTTGATCGTTTGCATAGATCGGCGGAGGAGTCCTTGGTGATTGTTGGAAGACCGAGGAGCGTGGTGCTGCCATTGCCCTGTACTCACTCGCGCCTCTTCTCGGTCCTGTTGTTGGACCGGTTGCCGGGGCTTGGGTTGCCGAAAAGTCAACCTGGCGATGGGTTGTGCGTATGGAATTTCATTTCTGGCTTAACCTCTCCTGACGGTCTCGTGTAGTTCTGGTCAACAACCATCGTAGATGGTATAATCCAGTTATTTGGGTTGGTATTTTTGAGAGAAAGTACGGTCTTATATTCTTTCATCCATTTTGGATCTCACCCTAAAGAAAAAAATTATCAGCATTTGCACCAATACTTTTGGAACGGAAGGCAGAGGCCATTCGCCAAACCTTGTCAAAAGAGTCTGATACTGAGAAGGGTAAAGCACCCCAATTAGTACGAACACCTTTCGACGAAGCCGATCGACAGTATGCTTGCTTCTTCCGTTCTATTTGATGTTGCATTGATTCTACCCCTTTCGGAAATAGTTGGAAATCTATTGTTTCGAAAGCTCTCGTTCGGCCTTTCAAGTTATTCTACTATGAACCCATCGTTCAAGTTCTTGGCCTTTACATGGCCTTTATTTATGGCCTGTTATATCGTAGGTTGCTTTGTATACGCCAGTTTCTGCGATGACTTTAATTGTGTCGCTAGTATTCCTCACCACGATGCCATCAATCTTCGAGGGCGTATATCAACAACGGGTTGGCATCGCTGGGTTACATTACATCGCTCTTGGCGTAGGGTTGACAGGAGCTTCCCAAATCAACGCGAGGTTCATGGACAAAATCTACATCGCTTTGAAGAAGAGGAACGGGGGGAAGGGTGCTCCAGAGTTCCGTTTGCGTACGTTCTATTTCCCTCCTGTCAGCTTGGGAATGCTGACAGTCGCACTCCCCTCAAGCTCCAATGGTCCCAGGCACGATCTTGCTCCCAATCGGGTTATTTCTGACTGGATGGACCGCGAGAGCGAGCATTCACTGGATCGTTCCCGACATTGTTCGTCATTGCGAATTTTTGCCAAGAATCTGTCTGCTGACGGGGCACTTGACAGGGTATCGCATTGGTTGGTGCGGGCACTATTCTGAATTTTCAGTGCATTCAGACGTATGTGATCGATGCTTTCACCTTGCATGCTGCGTCTGGTAAGTATCCTTCCCTGAAGAGGAATCTACGTTGCTAATCGGAGATTTCCAGCTCTTGCTGCTGTCGCGTTTCTCCGTTCACTCGCAGGTTTTGGATTTCCTCTCTTCGCCCCTTCCATGTACAACGCACTGGGTTATGGAAAGGGGGATACCATATTGGCAGTGGTCGCTATAGTTATTGGTTGTCCCGCGTGAGTCCTCGGATCCTACAGATCAAACATATCCAATATCTCACCTTGCACGATTCTCAGTCCCTGGGTCTTCTGGAAATACGGTGAACGTATTCGCAAAGCTAGCAGACACGCCCGAAATCATTAGTATCATTCAGCAAATACGGCCAACTGATTCCGAACTCCGCACTGACAGCACAGCTCAGACTGTGCAGATCCTCAACTTCGAGAAGCAACACGATGCTTCTCCCCTCTCGAGAGGACGTTTCTGAAACCAGCGTACTTCGGATCCTCTGTGAATCCGAAACGTCCCCAACTTACACGCTTCCGAGCACACCATCACTCTTCCTCCGCTTGTGAATCGCATTTCGGACTTAGCCATTCAGTCGTATATATTGGTTTGCATGCATTGGAAACCTCGATAGAAATTACATGTATTAGATAGACTCGTTAATCATAGTATGTTGTACACTTGAAGAGGACTTACGAGTGATGACACTCATTTCCGTGTCTTCTGAAGCTTCTGAGGTAAAGAGACACGTTTCAGAGAAAGTGGTGGAGCCGGGGGAAATTTAAATTCTCACAGGTTGGAGCGATTTCCCAAGATGATGCACAGACGACGTATCGTGGTCGATATTTCGGCTGCTGGGACGAATAACGGACCGCCAACATTTCGCATCCAAAACTTAATTTCCTCGCCCTACATCATGACTTGCTGCAAGAGCTCGGGTCTGGCCCTAAAGAAATGACTGTCGACGGAGCCAAATCGCGTGTCCGAGCCCAGTTTGGCAAGCGTTGTCCCAATTCAGTACATTTAGAAGCACCAAGGTACAAGAGCGATTTGTTCTCATTTAATCTCCTTCGTGGCAACAGAGGCGTAGAAGGTCCGCTATGTCCATGTTTCGGGACCTCGTGGGCGTTATTACTCACGGGCACAACGCCTTATTGTTCCCCAAACGTTATTGGTTCAACTGCCCTTGTATATATATTCCAACGCAGTTCGCTTGTGGCGACCTCATAGTCTCTCCTTACTCGAGTGTTCACCAGCTACAAGACTCCATTCTCTCTGAAATTGAAGCTGTTTTGCTCGACTTACCAACTTTACTCTCCAGTGAACTATGTATTCACCAGAAGCCATGAGTTCTCCAGTTATCCTCTACCCTACTCCCCCTCCCACCACTAATAATGTCGAACCACGACAACGTCTTCGCTTGAGGCGTTCAACCATGAAGTTGGGTGCGTTGCTCGGGACAACCCCTCGAGTCGTTGAACCAGAACCAAGCGTCCCTGCACTACCAAAGCGAGCAGACACACCAGACTCTTTCATGTCCCAGCGACAAGATTCAATCTTTACACGCGCTTCCTCGCCTGATCCAGGCTATGCGTCCTCAACCACCTCCATTGCCTCGTTTTCGCTATCGCGGAATAGCAGCGATGGGCGCACCCACGAGGATTCGAAGAAACCCGTCTCAAAACCAAGGCGGACTCTGGACGTTCCCAGGCCATTGGTGCTCCACCTGAACGTCCCATCCCATCCCAACTCAAACCCTCTTCCCCCGACACCTTCCACGGCGACCATCCTCACGCCATCAACAGCTTCGTCCGGGATTACCCCTATTACTCCGGTGTTCCCCACACCCGCTGAAAGCCGCAGGAAGCGAATGGCCAAGCTCACACGTACTCTTGGGGAAATTGTACCCCCTCAGCTTGTCTTCGCGTCAAGGAAGGCCTCAGGTTACGACTCCACTGCTGTCAAAACGGACTTGCCCGAGAAGCTGCACCCCGTTGAACGTGCCATCGAGCCAGGAAGAAGGCGGAGCATGTCTGTGGACTTCTCTGGGTCACCGGACCAGTCGTTCTCCCGATCTCCCCAAGTATGGGTCACTGAAAATTCAACATGGAGAGGTGAATGGAATAGGAAGGATATCAGAACGGTCCAGAACGAGTTGAGATGCTTGAGACTGCGGTGAAATTGGACCTCCCTCATCTTGCTCTTCGCGTGGAGATTACAGTATTTGTTGATCAGTACTTTGCGCTTTATTCATAAGCTGGCTGCTCGTTCACACTCGCTCAAATATCGTACATCCTGATTAATATCGTCCATCGTTTCTTCACATTCGCTCAGTATGTATAGCATTAGCCCGCTCATGTCGTGTTGTAGCATTAGAATCCTTTGATTAATCATAGACTATCGATTTTACAATGTGATGTAAATTTTTCGAACACTGGAGTGACCTGCACTGCGTTTATGGCCCAAGAACAGCGGGAGAGTCGCCAAGAACTCCTTCCCAAAAGGCTTCAGTGATCCCTGTCATTAAGAGAGCGAGTGGGGTGGAGTGGCATTCGCCGAATTACCAATGGATGTGATGCGCGTTATGCCGGTCTATGTCAATCAGTGTGAATCAGGCATTGTGAGCTTCAGAACCAGAGTGAGTTCACCGACAGGCGCTGTACGCATCTCGAGATCCATCGGAATAGACACGAGCAAAGAGGAACCATGAAGCCCATGACAGATCGCAGGCTGACGTGATGATTTGGAGAGAACACAGAAGTCGGGTCATGTCCGGCCATTGATGATAAAGAAAATAAGGGAGAAAGAGGCATACGTGAGAAGAACAAACCTCCTTGAGGGTACGTTGGAGAGTCAGCTGTTTCTCCTCCCGAGAAAAGCTGGTTTAAGGTCCGCATACTTTCGCCTCCAAAAGCAATGTACCTTGATATAGAGTCAGTCGCACTTTATGCCATCTCTTGCTCACATGACCCGTACCTGTTCCCCTGTGGTTCTTCCCGAAGTATTGAGGTTCGTGCCAACACTTATCTTAGCACTGATTAGATCCCGGAACATGCCTTTGAGCGGGTGGTGATATGTACCACCTTCTTTTTGCCGAAACTAGCTTGAGACTATGGTTGACACCAAAACGGGAGATTTTGTGAGGATGTGTGTCATTTCAAGGAACGGAGCGCCGGTGAGACCCAGAGATTGAGAGAAATGTGAACTGGATATCCTTATTCTTGAGAGCGTGACAACTGCATCCGTTTTGCGCGCATACATTAGTGTGAGTATAGGGCGCAGACAAGATTACGTTGGTCGCAGAATGCGTGTCTGATATGGCGATCCCGTTGACGGTCGCTGTTGGAAGATTAACTCGCTGAAGCGTTTTGGGAACGGGAAGGTGTACATACGCTCCACACAAAAGTGACCCTGAGGTAAAGAAGAACGATAGCGGCGATAGTGGTTGTAATAGAGAACTGTGTTCGGTAATGCAGGAGTGAGATTTTGGGATGACACTCGTGTGTGCCGCAATGTAGGTTTGATGAACTTGGGTAACAAGGAGGTGTCTAGTGAATTAGTTAGTGAACGCAAGGCTGCAATCCGGTGCATCAACCGAATACTTAATGAAAATGTGGAGCTTTTATTGGAGATAGCAAGGAGATACGCCAGAGGTGCGACATAGCATGTATTATAGCCAGTTACACATGAGCTCTTTGGCCTTCCACCGTGCATGAAGTTCCATAATATTTCAATATGCTCTTAAGGGATCATCAGTATAATTTCGACGGAAAAAGATAACAATGGATGCCAGACCGGATGGAGCGCGTGAAGACGTTCCCTCTGAAGAGATTGCAAACGATGGAACTCCGAGAAGACCAAGAGAAGATTGTGTAAAGCATTTGGTAGACGGTTGCTCTTCTCTCTATGAAGGTCCAACGAATGAGGAACTGTTGGGGATTGGGACCGCGAGAATTGACAAAAATTGGCGCAATCAGAGGTGATTTTCTTGAGATACCAGGCAGGAAGCGTGAACAGGACTTCCGAGAACGGTATATCCCAGTTCTATCTACGAGTGCCATGTCAGAAACTATGGTCCGAGCTCACCTGGTTTTGTATAGGGATCAGCGCGCACATTGGGCCCTATGGTGCAACTGAGAGTGGGCCACTGGGGCAAGAGGAAGATGATGCATCGGTCACGGTGGACGACAACCAAACGAATCATACCAGTGGTTTCGCTTCATGTTCTCAGATTCTCAGCGGAAAACATACAGAGCATTCAGAGTAGAAATACTTGGAGGACGGTAACAGACACAATCAACGGCGCGGCCAAAAAAAAAAATTAATACGTCAAAGTTTGAGGTAAGGAGAACGTCAACTTGCACTGGCAATTGGAACGTGCCAGTGTGGCTGCGCCTCGGATACTGGACACCGACGAATTCAAGGACAATGGGTATTATGGGCGCTCATTCACTTCGACCTTACCCATCGTCAACCCAGCCCATTGATCACAACAGCTCGCCAATTTCGACGAGATTTGACCATACCCAGTCGGTAGCCTGCATGCCATTTCAACGATTCAAAGGCCCTTTGGTGTTTCACGATCTACTCGTGTTCTCCTTGACGATATGATGGTCCCCCCTGTCCCTTTCAACATATGGTATCAAAGTAACCTCCTCCTGGTAAGTTCTAAAGTTGGGAGAAATGAAATTGTGTGGCTCTTTGAGGAGCGTTGCTAATCAAAATCAGGTCGAATGAAGAATGCCGTGTCTCTATTGTCTTCCCTGCGTTATTTGCAGCAACTGCCTGCCGGATGTGCTCGAGTAACCCTCGTCTCCCCAGATTCACAGTGACTTTTCCTCCAAAGGATTCAACCATGTCCGATATCCCTCCTTCGCCAGGTCCAACAGTCGCCAGCAATATGTCGAGTGGCGACCAACAGGATCCCCCCATCCCCCTTTCTCGTGCTTCTTCTCGTGCTTCTGGCGCCAGGACATCCAGACGCGGCAGAAAGGTGAAAGGCAAGCTCAGAAATGCTTCTACGTCTCGTACCAACAAGAAGAGTGACCCCAAGGCGAGACATACGGCGGCAGAGAAAGGAAAGCAACGAGCGGATCCCCCGGGTCAGCGTGAGGACCATCAACTCCGTGCGACCGCGATGAATCCGCTTGACAAAGTTATCGAAGACCATTTGAATAGACAACGTCCAGGAACTCCGATCGTCGGGAGCACGACAGAACCTAACGCAAAGGTAAGTACTGTACTTACTTATCATCGACGCTCCAAGTTCTTCGACATTGTTCCTGAAATTGATTTTCGGACGAAGCCCAAGACGCCGACGAATTTAATTACTGCTGTATTCCGCTACCTGTCATCTCAATCTGAAGATCCGAGTCCGACTCATGATCAGCTTCCTCAAGTGTCAGAAAGACCTCTTCTCGAAGACTTCTTCGAGACTGATAAGTGGGCACGAGAGTTCCTGAAGACAAAGTTCGAGCTTGAGCGCTTCGACTACGACGATCGTGTCGTAACGGTTTGTCATCCTTCTTTCTTTCTGATTCAGTCTTCAATGCTCAATCTTTTGCTATTCTCGTTGAACCCGTTTAGCTGCTTGTGATGCTTATGAATGATATATACGAAAGTCACGCTCATTTTCTCAAGTCTTTGATTAATCGCGCGCGCGAGCGACAAGCGGAGAGAAAGTCTCGCATGTTGGAGATAATGGATTTCAGGATTTCTTATGGTGCGGTATATTCTTGCTGTTATGTCTCATGGTTCACCCACGAGTNNCANNNCGGTTNTGANANNATATAAGCCACCCNAACCCAAGAGGTTCGATGTCACTCCAACGGAGGCTAGTGACGCCAAGACATTCTCTGATACAAAGGACATCCGTCCAGGCGATACTTGTAATGCCTGTGGTCAAGTCCAACCAGTGGTCACTTCATTGAATGCTGATCACGAGAAGATCAGTCCTGCGGATCAGGCTCGAGGAACAGGCTCACATCGTTCCAACGCAATCTGATCTCCCCGCCACCTCACCTCTCTTGCAACGGGGGAAGAAAAGTACCCAGAATGCTGCACCATCGGCTTCCAGTGCAACTGTTCAACACAAGAAGAAGGGGGGTCGCCCACGGAAAATCAAAACGAGCGAAGAACGGGCTGGATACCACCTGGCCCACTTGATCCACTACCAGTGCCGATCGACGTCAAAAATCTCCGCCTGTAGTTGGTGACCCGACACCAGCTCCTGCAGGTCCAACGTCTACCATGTCAACTTAGGCGTCGATCGTTTATGTCCCCTCATACCCTCCGGATCCCGTCTCTGTAGCGACGTCTCCTCAGCAAGGCAAGGCAGCCACCAGTCACTTGCAATTACAACCCCAGTTGTTGCCAAATTCTGAATATGAGGTACCCTTCTCACATCGACGGAACTCCGCCCAGGGCTGCATCTCACGACCACAGGTCACCAGCAATGCACGACCCCTCAGCCGCCTCCCCCACGAAGAAGCAAGCGCCAAACGAACAAAGGAAATCAACGAGGGTAGAAATCCTGGTTCCTGAAATCAGAGCAAAAGGGTCGCGTAACGACTGGGACTGCATTGTCAGCGTACAAACAACAACGATTAATGTGTCTAGGATGAAGGGAATGTGTCTAGCATACTATAGATATGACTGTGGGCAATATACCTCCCAGACTCTAATTCTAAAAATGTCGGCGGAAAGATAAGAAGCTTCTCAAGCCTTGACTGAGATCGCAGGGGGTATCGCAATCGGAGCAACAGCAGCACCTTCTGGAGGAACGCCCATCACCTCCTTGATCTGTTTTGTGTTGAGAAGCTTGGAATAGCGAGGCTGAACGAACAGAGCACTATTGTATGAAGGGATAGGAATATCAGGACATCTCGCCCAGATGAACAGGACCACGAACACTTACGATGCCTCAACCAAAACATTGCCTTCTAGATCCTCCACCGTACCAGTGACCTTTGTCTTGCGGCCCTTTGACTCGACAAGTTTTGTCTTTATCACGATGAACTGCCATGGAGCATGTGGTCAGATGTTGAGATGCTTCTCTAGGGTCTCGTGGCACATACCTGGTCAGCATGGGTCGGTGCACGGTAGTTCAGGGTTAAGTTGGCAGTGACACCTATCTTGTCGGGCAGATTCAGGATTGCCTGACCAAGGGAAATGAGGGAAATGAGGCGATGAATCCAGGATGTAAACAGGGAACTTACGACACGCGCCAAACTCTCGTCGAGAAGTGTTGCCAGGAGACCGCCGTGAACAATTCCGTCGTGACCACACAACCCACGACCGACATGCAGGAACAGCCAATTCTCGCTCTCGTCCTTCTTTGCTCTGACCAGCGGAGGAAGGGCGAGCTTTCCGGGACCCCGCAGGGCACCGGCAGTGAGATTATTGGCTCTTCGTTCTTCTGGAATACTGATATAAGGTCGTGTTTCGTACCATTCGTGAGCGTCTTCGCTTGTTCGATGATTCTTCAATAGTGGGAGATTATGCAAGGATTCTTCTAAGGCTTCTACGTAAGCGATCGAAGAGGGCTCATTGGGATCTGGTGGTGGTGGTGCCGATCTAGGAGAGATAAATGTTGCAAGAGCGGGAGGGTATAATGAACCAACAGTATAAGAGGTAGCAGCTATTCCAGATGCGAGAGATGCCATACGAAGATACCTGAAGACCTGACCCGAGGAAGATGCGCTCGATGTCGAGCCCGAGGATGTTGATAGCCTCGCAGCCAGTCGAGGAGTTCGAGCAGCATGTCGTCGGGCAAGGGCGGAGAACATGGTTCAGGTCTAAGTTGTGTTGAGGCTGCGCGTGGCTTGCTGCTTGCTTTTCTCCTTCCCGAATCCCCAACGTCAGAGTCTTTGCCCCGATTGCCACTCGGGAATGGCCTTGGCGAGTCATAAACGCTACCGGCTATTACTAATCGCCGAGTAACCGGAAGCGAGCTTTTTCCGTTTGTTTGTCATTGTTAAGTTCAAAAGGCACTCCGTTTCCTTTTCGGCCACTCAACACCAATCTTTTACTTTGTTGGAGATTTGTCATTCCCTCGATCTCTGTGGTGAGCAGATACCACCTGAAATCTCTTCACTTCAACTTACACATCCACCTATTGACAAGATTCGATGCATCGGACCACCGGGTGCGCTCGTATCGAACAAGTCCCGTCTTATGACGAGTTTCTGATGCGATACCTTATGCCTAACGTCCCCGTGATCATTGGTCGTGCTTTGGTGGAACACTGGCCAGCTTTCACTCTCTGGAAGAAGTGTCCGAAATCAGGAACAAATCCATCAGCCCTCGGGGAAACTTCGACCTCGGACATCGACTGGGAGTACATGTCAGAACGCTTCGGAAGCTTTACCGTTTCTGTGGCAGATTGCTCTCAAGTTGATGACCTCGGAAATCAGGATCGCGAAGAGCGCCCTTTCTCAACTGTTGTGTCCGCATGGACGAGCGGTGATGGGCCATCGTTGTATGTCAAAGACTGGCATCTCGCCCGACTTGTGGAACATGGTCATTCGGGCTCATTTTATACGACACCCGATCTCTTTCGCGACGACTGGATGAACGCGTACTACACCTCGTGTACAGATGATGACTTCAGGTTTGTTTACGCAGGTGCTAAGGGAACTTTCACGCCGTTGCATAGGGATGTCTACACCTCGTATTCCTGGTCGACCAATGTCTGCGGCCGAAAGCGATGGTGGCTCTTCCCTCCAGAACAAACCCCGTTCCTCCTCAGAAAGGGTCGGAAAGGCGTGCCGTACGATGTGAGGGATGTGAGCGCGGACGCCTTCCCTGATTTACACAAAACATCACCCATCGTCGTGGATCAAAATGAGGGTGAGACGATCTTCGTGTTAGCCGTGGAGCCCTCTATTGTCTGTTTGTTGTCCACTGATTTCATGTTAGCCCCAGCGGGTGGTATCATCAGGTATATACTTTAGCTTCAGACTCAGCTTTCATTGAAGTGACATCATCCCTTGAGGTGGAGAACCTAACATCTTGTGTGTCGATCAACCACAACTGGTGTAACTCCGTCAATCTCCCGTCCCTGTATCATTCGATGTGTGAGAAGGTTGTAGAGGTAGAACACGCGTTGGAAGATGTCCAGGAACTTCTCTCTGCGGCCGATCCAAATGGCGATACATGGAAGATCGAATGGATGAGGATCGTCCAAGATGTCGTGAAGCAAGATGCAGGTTGGAAGTAAGAGCATGAAACGCGTCTTGCTCCAACCCAACATTGACCCCTCTTTTCTTAGTTGGTTGACGTTCTGGCATATGATTCTTCATGCACTGAAGGACTCGGGAGAGCCTGGAACGGTTAGTACCTGATGCTCCTTCCCCTCCGTCCGCACGGTTTCAACTTTTGCAATCACATCACAGGTTGGAAAGTCACAATCCGGATCTTCCGACGTAGACAATACCCCCAATACGTTTCCACTCCCTCCTGAATGGTTGAGACCCTCGAGGAGTTTTATCGTGCAGCAAGTTCGGGATTGTTATGACGATTTTCGGACACGAGATAAAAATGAAACCGAGGGTGAAGTCGGCGAGGTTGTGGCGAGTATCGGCCTCCTTCTAGACGAAGCGGGGAACTGAGGTGGCGGCTCTCATCGTTTCGCTCTGCATGGATTGTCGGTGTTGGAGAGGAGGAAATGCGCCACAGAGGTCGTTCTCCCATCTTTACCTCTCAATGAGCTGTTATGTTAATCGTACCCGCCATCCAGGCATCGTGCAAGCGGTGAGAAATGATCTACACTGTCAATATCAACCTGGGATGTGCCCACCCGCTGATACCCACTGTACGCATTATGAGACTGCCTATTTGGGTTCGATCCCTTGATCTTGATTGTCGACGTCGGTCGAACGCAACGCTGCTGTATCATGATGTAGCACCTTGCAACCACAATTACAGGTCCTGCTATGATTGGACAGGACCGAGGACGACAAGATGAATTATTGTCTGAAAAACTCCATGGAGTCGGAAGGCTAGATGTTCTCCTGCACGACATGGTAAGACCGGAAGCAATTCTGCGGTACCTGCGGTGGGCTTAGCAATTACCTGAAACACAATCTCAGAGCGGCTCATTCGGCGCGTTGCTACAATTTATCGTCAGTGTCAGGTGAATAGGGACGTATGTAGAGCACTACAAAGCAGAGCAACTGCAGGAGTTAGGGACCAGGGATGGAGATATAGCAGTCAGGGTCTTTTCCCGATACGAGAACTGTGTTCAGCGGGATCAACAAGATGGTTGAATCTCCTCTTGTTGAATGATCAGCAGGAGGCGCTTGAGTTTTGGACAGGCAAACGACAGTGGCGATGCGCGCGAGCTCGTGGCATCAATCAGGCAGGCGCTCTGGTTTCCAACAACCACCAACATGTTATTCGGACGTGAGTAAGCCGGCTACTAGAGATCGTATTGCCAGACCTCTTGCAGCGTATAATATAGAGGTAGGCCTCTGTCAAACTTGTTGAAGAGCAGTGGGAGGTTGACAATTTTCTTGAGTTGCTTCAGGGCGAGGCTGCCAATTTACCTGCACGCCTGATCTACGGCCATGGAGGCCCTAGCCTGAGGGTAGAATCTGTGATGTATCTCAGAATCTGTTGATCCGGAACCAAAGTCAAATGCAGTGCGCTTGGAATCGCCCTCGTGTTATGGGGACGCCAGTATATATTGATGGATCACTCCCTCAAACACCCTCCACCACGTCTTCAACGACGACGGTATACTCGTCCTTCTTCCTTGCCTTTCGTTCCCTCATAGGTGGCTGGCCCACTTTGAGATTTTTCGTTCAGTTTCTGCTCACGCCTTTTACGTTCTCTACTCCAGTCAGTTCACTGCAACACATCTGAGATGTTCAGCAGGTCAGCAGCTGTGGTCGCCCGTGGCGCGCCATCTCCCCGCTCTCCCCTTTGTCTCCTTTGTCTCCCATGTTCATCTCTGGAATAAACGCGGCCGAGGTAGCTCAACGCAACCGTGCTTTCAGGCCTCTTCATAGGGTCGCCAGATCCGTCGGTACTATGCCCGTTTTGAACGTGATACCACCTCCCGAGGACGTGGTTAGCCCACTTCCCACCGCTGCTGCCTATGGCTTCGAGAGTACCATGATGGAACGCTTACAAGCAGCTTTGGCTTCTCCATTCTCTCCTGGAACCTTCGTACGCTCCATGTCTACTTCAACTGAAGACGGTGTGGACACCGCCCCAACGGTGAAACCAAGGACCGCATCCATGACCGCCCAAAACGTTTCAAAGGTGCGAGCGCTGAAGACTCGTCCGAGGAAACATCGTCCCACACCTCTTTCCCTTCGTCAACCCAATCGTCTCTCCGTCTCTTCTCCTCTTTCTCCGTTCCATTTTGGCACTGTGGCTGCGAGGTTAGCGATTATTTCATCAGAAATCTGTCCATCCCATCCCACTTTATTGACATCGCTCTATTTTTGTAATCGGTCTCACAGCGCATCTATTACACCTATCTCGCCTACAGCTTTCATACAAGTTTCTCCTTTGACGAAACTGGCCCGTATCACGGAAAACCAGATCCAGAATCAAAAAATGGAAAAACTCGCACGATGCCTGGGAGAAAATATCCCGCAGGAGATCGTCTATCCCTCCTTCGGGCAAGTCGGTCAAGAGGCAGACAAAGTAGACTCATTCCTAGACCTGTACCGCAAACGGACTGTCGACGACATGGAGTTCCTGAATCTCAAGTCGCCAGCTCCAAGGGTCAACAAACAGGATTGGGCATGCTTCGATGAGGTTGATCTCGTTGAAGTAGACGCCGGAAAGACCAGGAAGAAAATGTTGAGGCGAAGTCGTTCTCTAGGATCCCTCGAGGACTTCTATTCTGCCGTGGAGATCCTCGACCTCAAGAGTCCCCACATGTTAGCGTCTGCCCACCAAGTAGACCATCGCCCCTCGCCACTGTCCCCCGCTCAACAAGTCACCGCTGCTGGTGACATCAGCCCCCTACTCACTTCCCCGATCCCCAACATCTTCGAGGAAATCGACATCAAAGTCGCCCGCAAAAAATCCATCGCAAACGCCAAAGCAACCATCCTAGGCGCCGACGCCGTTCGCATGGCTCACTTCCGCAGAGATTTCAGGAGACGTCGTCCCCCTCCGTTGAACCTCACCTTCGGACCTCGTCGTCCCGTTCGGAACGCATCGATGATAACCCCCTACCCCGCTACTCCCTCCCCATTGGTCGCCGTCAAATCGCCCAGAGCCCCCTATTGGGTGCAGCCTTTCAAGGTCGTTCCCAAGACGCCTCGCACTTTGCGAACAGAGCGTAGGCAGGGATGGGGCGGCCCCTGGAACTTCTGGAGCATTGGGGAGATCATGGATCGTTCCAAGGCCGCGTGAGCCTACGCAACGCGTTGGTATGCAAGTTGATGCGGCATCATGTTGATGAATTAATTAGGCTTTGTGTGAGTATATATAACTGGGTAGATGTCAGGCTTGGTCGGGATACAAAGTACACGTCGTATCTCGGCCGAGTTCCTGCTTGATGCTCCGTTTGTTGCTTCAATCCATGAACTGTTATGCATAATTTTCATGTGCGTGTTGGACTGTAATGACCCTGATGATGATGATTTGCAGTGGACTTTCTGGATCAATTTTGGACCTTCTACATAACACGTTCCAAGCTACTTTGTTTTTTCATGTTACTTACCTTTCATTCTATCATAGCTTGGATTTCTTAACGATTTTTTTCACACAAAGGATATACTTTTTTCATCATCATGCCTGATTCATAACCTTGCTGTACCACTATAATTGGATACTCGCACAGTGCTATTAGTTGTACAACAAACAGCGTGCTAAGTCACAACCAACTATCAAAGAGCACTTCCATCGTGAGGTGGAAACCATAGCAAAGATCGCAAAGGTTGTTCAACGAAAGATGCGCGGGCACCACATCAACTCTCGGACGGGACATTGTCTCATTGACACATAGTTGCTGAGGCAACATGAAGGCATAGCATAATCAACCATCTCGACAACATATGATGATAAGGACCATAGCCCGTTTTAACATAGCAAGACACCTAAACCCCTTCAACGAGACCACGAGGAGCTTATAGCTTCGCGGCGTTAGCAGCAGATAGGGTCTGTCCAGCAGCCTTGGCACGCTTGCGGAGCTTCTGGGTCGACTTGTTTCCACGGAGACCTCCACCCCATTGACGGCGGTGCTCCTCGTACTTGTCGGTGCTGGTACATCTAGTCAGAGTGCGTTCCTCAAGACCTCCGGAAAGTATAACTCACAAGTTGGCCTTGGCAGCGCTGACCAAAGTTGCGAGCTCACGCTGGTCCTCGCTCTTGACATCCTGGAGAGTGACGACAGCGGCAGTCTTCTTGTGGACGACGGTACCGAGACGGGCCTTGCCCTTGACGATCACGTAGGGTACACCCATCTTTCTGCAGAGAGCAGGGAGGAAGACAACAAGCTCAATGGGATCGACATCGTGAGCAATGACAACGAGTGACGCCTTCTTCGCCTCAATGAGAGCGACGCAGTGGTTGAGACCGTACTTGACGAAAAGGGGCTTCTTGTCCTTGGACTGAGCCTCCTTCTCTTCAGCGGTGGCCTTGGCGATAGCATCAAGACGAGCCTTCTTCTCTTGCTTGGTCTCAGGGCGGTACCTAACACGAATGAGAGGATTACGATAGAAACAGAGCAGGCGACATACTTATTCAAGAGCTTGAACAATTGAGTAGCAGTGTTCTTATCAAGGGTGTGGGAGAATTGGGCAATAGCGGGAGGAACCTTGAGACGTTGGTGGAGGATGACCTTCTGGCGTTGAAGGCGGACGTATTCAGGCCATTTGACGAATCGGGTCAAGTCGGTTTGGGGTTGGATATCCTGGCCTGGAGAAAATTGAGGAACCCACACGCGAGATAAGAAAAGAGGTACAACATACCAATACCGAAGTTCTTTGAGTGTGCCTCAAAGAGAGGGTTCTTTTGGGTCTTGCCTTGGCCCTTGTTGGCGCCGTAGGGGGCGGGGGCGGGCTTCTTTCCTTTGGTGGCTTTGGGCTGGTCATTGAGACGAGAAACATCAGTGACATGTTCGAATGCAATTGAGCAATCGAGTCACTGAGCACCCGGAGCTCTAACGCTCAGAACACTTCCAGATGGAAGATGTTCGTGAGCCCAGCAAACGCTTCATATCCGCATTGCGGGAAGCTAGGACAAGATGTCCTTATACTGGCACAAGATGTTCTCATAGGGGTCGGGCTATTCGTGAAGTTAGATCTGGGGAGCACGAGTACATCCAAATGAGACACTCACCATCCATCCCGCCATCCTATAGATCTCGAGAATTCTTGTGGTAGGCATACTCCAGGTACCCAGAACTGTTGCCTGAGGTGTACGATGGGCTCACCATTTTGTGTATTGTCTTGCGGGGTCTTGAGGATGTCTTGAGGATGGAGTCCGTACTGGTAGGCACGCTTGATACTTTGCGAGTAATTTATATCTCCGCTTGTAAAATGACTCGGGCCGCTGGTGCCGGGTCGGTCCCGCCACTTCGAGACCGAGTTGGCTTTGTCTGGGATCCTCCTCATCAGCTCGCAACACAAAGGCTCGTATCATTGAATGGTATTGAGAACTGGATCGTTTCTGACATTTGTTGCTATGAATTGACTCAACATTGCATCCAGCCCCAATGAATCATTCGTTGCACGGGGCCGTGTGCTCCCTCAACGCGCCGGTAGCATGAAGTCTCCACTTTATGTGAATCCATGGCACGAATGACACCCTTTCTTTATTCAGCGCAGTGGCGAGGCCGTTGTGAAGATGCCCTCGAAGCAGAGGTCGCACCATTCTCTCACCTACCCTCCAATCAGTCCCGACATCCCGAGAATACTTAACCGGTATGAGTCTATGTTTCCCTGAATTTCCACGGCGTCCTCAGGCACCGATACGTCCATTACACTTCACAGGGTTGCAATCATGGCTTTGAACGTAATAAAGCATGCGCATCTCGTTCAGCACTGCGGAACCGTCCAAGAGAAATTCGAGAATCACGAAATGGTTCCGCCAGGCCTCCTGAAAGAGTCAAGGGTCGCTCGTGGATGCGCTCCATACCCAATGCACCAATCTTTAGAACATTCTCTCGATGCTGAGAGTGTTGTAGAGCAGCGTGGTCCTGGGTTGCAACTTTGGGCCACTCCTACCACCACTCACGTCGGCGGTGGAAGAACTTCGGGCTGAGATCCTTTCAGGCCTGGAAACTACTTCACAATAATGGCTCATTCCAAGAGGCCTCTCATGCTCGGTTGATATCGACTCTTGCAGCTTATTGTCTCTCAGAGCCATCGGCGCGTTTTGCTCCTTCCTGACTTGGCGTTTGTGGAGTTGTCATAAACATTCAATCACTCAAGTCTTCTGCCCGATCTAATAGTAGATATACACCATTTGTTACGCCCAGTATCATCATTTGTTACATGCGTTGACCCCACTCTCGCTAGAAAACTTTTGGGGTCCTTCCCAACCTACGAACCGGACCCGTGCGGCGCATCTGTCGAGGAAATTGAAGATGATCATCTTTGCCCGTTATTCGTTCGGCCTATCTTGGGTTTTCAGACCAGAAACCCGTGCACGAGTCCGTCATTGTGGGTACCTCTGCCCTTTTATGATATTCTGCCGTTTTGACTAGCCTTTCATTTCTAGGGTCACCCTCGGTTGCATCCGACATTCTTCATTCGCTCCGAAGGTCCCCCACGCCCTGGGTCATTCTCGCGGTCCCGGAATTCCATGATACCTGATCCTTGGACAGGGTCCTCACCTTCTACAAGTATCAGTCAACTCTGGCAATAACCTGCTTGTCACGGAGGGGTGCCTGTAATAGCTAGAGTCACATGCGACGCTGACTCTACTGCACGCATTGACTCCACTTTGACAGAACGGCGAACGGATTTCCAGTCGAGGTGTCCTACTCCTGGCCTCTCAATGTCCCCAAGGTTATCGCCTCGCAGTTATCTCGACTTGCCCCTAGGCCTATCCTTGGGCCGTTGAATTGAGGACTTTGTTCTCGCTTTACGCGCCGATTGGTTTGGACGCCTTTCGCCATTTAGAGCGAATGAGGACCCTTGCGCATCCTAACCTCTTCCAGTGGAAAGAGCCCGAAGTCTGTGAACCCCTAGAAGCTATTGTGTCCTTTCTGAAAACCTCCACCGAATGATCCCCACATTCTCATACTTCCGCTTTCCCAGATCCAGTAACTCTGCACCAGCTCGAAATAATGTGACGATGCATCTAATTTCTGCAGCGCACAGGTCATTCGTCGGCCTCCGGAGCATATGGACACACATTTCTCCCATCCGTGTACCGTGTATTGGTATTAGAATTGCAAGATACACTGGTGTGGGTACCTAACCCTGCGCTGGTTCAGAAGCCAACAAGCATTCTCGAAGTTTCATTCCGCCTCTGCAAGAACGCGTAAATTATATTATTCTCCCGCTCTACACCCACACCTATGTAATGTCGGTTTCCTTTCTGTAGCCCTTGGGCTTGCGAAACCTATCGGGGATTCGAGCAGAGTCCGACGTGGTGGTAGTGATGTATGGTTGCATGGATTGGAGCCATATAGAACTTGACCTTGAACCGGAAAGTCGATGCTTCTTTCTCCACGCGCTTTATCTCGATGATCTGCAATCTCGCCTCCGCGGTAACTCAAACACGATCGAGACCCCCTGAGAATCCTAGACGGCTCCACAGTTTGTTGGCATCTCCTGTCACACACAATAAATCCGCTCTCTCTGGTCTTTCTGCGGGTTTTCCTCTGATTTGAAGCGTTTCTCGGTGGATTTTGAGGTGATATACATCAAAGACGGGCTCTGAATCATCCGATGTGGTGTAGTGGCTAACATTATCGCCTCTCAATGATCATCTGATCAGCACGCGATAGCCCGGGGTTCGATTCCCCGCATCGGAATTTTTGTTGTTTTGATGCATCCATGAAATCCAATATTGTAAGATCCCAATCATCTCGCCAGAAAACACAAAGGCCGACTTTCTGACGGTCTACGGTATATATTTCTGATCTACTTTATCTCGTCTGGTTTGCCATACCAGATCTGCGGTATCTCTTTGACTCACCGTCGGTTCTTTGATGTCAAATCCCCATGTTATATCAAGCGACATTGATACAGGCAAGACCTGAGTCCGATTTGTACGGTGGGTACTGAATTACATCGGCTCCTCTAATTAATTCATATTGGGCACGGAATCTCTAAACATCCGACCAATCAAGTCGCCTAATTTTGAAGCCCTGTGGAGGTGAAAACAAAAGGGAAAATGGAATGAGAGGTTGGAGGTCAAAAAGTGATTCTAAAGGCGCTACCAGGGCTCGAACCTGGGTTTTGGGAAGCTTGTTAATCCGACGAGGAGTCAAAATCCCAAGTGATAACCACTACACTATAGCGCCGATATCGGCTAGCTCCTCCAAGTAACCCAGAAGGTGAGGACTCATTTGGGGGCTGTTTTGGAGAGTCGGAGGTGCCTCTTTCAGTGAAAAGTACACAGTTTGGTTGGGAAAGCGTGTCCGAATACTACGGAATATCAGGGGAAAACAATTCGAACGGGGCAATATCAATAATCAATAACACGGAGCGTTTTTCAAAGCCTTGACCGATTTGTACAACAACTCCCGAGCCCATCTCTCTTTCTCCACCCTCCACTCACTACGAGTGCCTTGATATTCCTCACTTTGACTCCTCTGGACCTGCACGAGGATAACCAAGGCCAAAAATAGATCATACCAAATCCTCTTCGTCCTCTGCCTCGGAAACAACACCAGCTTCTTCCCATACCCCTCCAGAAATGCTTTACTCGGGTTCATAAACATCGTCTCCAACAACGGGTCGCCCCAAAGAGCATGAGCAGTCGGCACCAACGACGTTATCTTAATATCTTCATCCCGCGTTGGGTTTTCAGGGTTGAAATCAATAAAGACCGTACTTTCGTCTCCAAGAAACGCAACGAGGGAAGGGACCTCGCAATCGTCAAACAGGAAGAACCCAATCGCGCGAGACAAGTAGCCGCGGATTTCTTCCAGAGGTAACGTCTCCCCATCACTTTTCGAGGCCGCGAAGGAATCGGAAACTTCCTCGAGTAAGGACTCGAGTAACCCTGTAAACGCTTCTTGCCAACTATATATCTCGTCCTTCTCCTGTTTTGGTAGTCCGAACCAATCCATCTGGACCAATTCATGTACTTTCGCCAATTCCCTCCCCAATTTCAACTCTAGGAACAACAGTTGTCTTTCTGTGAGGTGCCCTGTTTGCTTGGCTTTTGCGAGGGATATTCCTCCGGGATTCGAGAGGAGAAGGTAGGGATAGGGAAGGTCGGTCCGGGTATCATCGTATGCGTGGACTGTGGGGTGGGGAATATCGGTTTTGGAGGAGAGGTGGTCGAGGAGTGTGCGCTCGGAAGCGAGAGAATTTGGGGTGTAAGGTTGATAGACTTCTGGCGTGGGAGGGGATACTTTGAGAACGCAACTCTTGTTACTGCAGAGATGAATAATGAATGTCTTCGTGGAAGTAAGCGAGCTGTCCGTCATCCAGAAAGTGGTGATATCAAATAGACATTATCACTTGATACACCGGATGAAGGGATGACGGGAACGCACCTGAGAGTTTGCTCTTTCAACTCTTCTATTGAGGAGACAACACTGACGGTGTCGATGTGCTTCGTTATCACCTCTTGAGCCTGCTCAATGGTGATCGTAATTTGATGCTGTGCTCGAATGTCTCCCATGGCTCGAGCCCCACAAGTCAAGAGATTCTCACAATAACTCCTCTCGATACGGGTGAACGCACGATTCTATACGACAAGGGGACACAACCAACGAAGGAGTGTTTCCAATGTCGACGTTCAAGACAAACAGACGGTGGGCGTTTGATCTCCCCATGTCAATCTCCAATCGATCGAACACGCTGATCATGATGGCAAAAAGTGCAAACATGAAAAAGGCAACCCAAGAAGGTCAGAACCTTCTCTTTCCATTATCAATTACGCCTCTTTGAAATTACAGAAAGCATTCTCTTACTCTCCTACACGCAGAAGGGGAATATATGCTCCCATAGGTTCCTGAGATCGCCCGATTCCTACGAACACCGGCACCACGTTTCCTGACTGGCTCGAGATACCCTGAAACTGATCTAAAGCGAGGTGCGTGATCCTTGCTTCCCTGAGGAAGCGCAAGAGGGGATGAGATAGTCGGACTCCTTATGCGGGACACCTGCTTCCTTTCGCGTGGTCGGGATACAGGCAGGTACTGCGGGTTGTTAAAGGGTCTTGGGAAAGCCTCGGGCACGATGGGGATAGTCCGTTGCTGAGAACCACTGCGGCAAAATACGGCATCGAACCAAGCGTTCCTGGAGTAGGAGCACGACGATACTCACTAGGTCAACTTTCTACCATTGGGATCTCTGTTGCGACGACTTTGGGGGTTGCTTCGGGTGTGTGCTCTCCATTACCGAGGACCTCCTCCAACTCTTCCTCCTCGTCCGTATCGTTGCTATGTCTGCTTCCTGCATATCCCCCTGCCCCGCCTTCCTTCCCTCCAGACTCGTCAAAATCATCCTGTAGCCTAGGATCCCACTCGAGTTCCTCTGGTTCCTCTTGCTCCACCTCGACTCTAGCTTTCCAATCATACTTATCTCTGAGGATATTGACAGCATTTTCCGCTCTTGTGCACCTTGCGTCGTGTTCCACTCGTATCTGATCGCATTCACGTAGAACATCCTCGTATTCTGTCCGCTTCGGCATACTCCCGAAACGAGCTAGACCACCTAGACCTGCGTTCGGAGGAGGTGCAAGGACGCCTAGAGAGCCTTTGGTAGACATGTGCTCTGATAATCGCCTGACGATATCGTTCTCCATCTTCAACACGTCCGTCGTCTGTTGGTTTCGAAGCAATGGGATCAAATCATTCTCGAGCTGTGCATCGGTCATCCCGACATTGGGATGGAGCGCCAGTTGCTCGAACGGACTTTGTGAGTTTGGCGCGGAGTGTTGAGTGTGAAGAGAAAAGAGAGAAGTGGAGAGACTGTGCGATTGGGAGAGAAGGATGTTATATTTGGAGAGGATGTCTGGCCAAGATGGCATGAAGTTCTGGTTGCCTGCCTCGAGAGTCCATTGGAGTGCTTGGATGGATTCTATAATCTGACTGCTCTTGAATTTTAGGGATTCTAGCTGGCCCACTGGGAGAAGCGATGGAGCGAGGGTCGGATTTGCCGTTTGCGACTGGGACTGCTGTGCCTGGGATGTTGGTTGAGACATTGTGAGTCGCCGACAACATCCAAGACGAACTGAGCGAGGGAGGTGAGTTATTTTCTTGGGTAATTAATTTTGTGACGATAACGTCTCGGATAGGAATATCGTGGAAACGTCGGGTGGCTGAGGTTGAAATCGCGTTTGGCGATCGCGACGAGACGAGTTTGGCTTGCGTCTCTCCTTTCCTTTTCTCCCAAACAGAAAAACCCAGCTCAGTTATACAATAGAAACATGCTCACAGCGCTCTCTCAACGTCTTGCTTTCCGCGCGTCGCATCTCTCGACGAGCGCGCTCCTCCGCCCGCACGTCGTCGCCAGCAACTCGTCCGTTCTGACGTCACGAGCATG
>JANAWD010000486.1:0-32798 GCA_027627245.1 Meripilus lineatus | reverse complement strand
ACAGAAGTTAATGTAGGTGCAAAGCCGCTACTCCACCGCCCGACTTGCAGGAGAACGTGTGCACTTGGTACAGTCGCATTCTGGTGCACCACATGCCTTCAGGCCCTAGAAGTTCATATGAGGAGGTTCGTAGACGCTGCCTACCCCAACATCCAACTTTAGGGCGAGGCAGGTGGAAGATGAAACACTGCCCAATAGTATCTTCATCTGACGCGTGCGTTATGTTTTCCATCTTCCAGAACCTTCCGCCGGTGACTTCGGGTTGGTGATTCGCTACTCGTTGCTGTTGACAGTGGGCATCTTGGGACGCACCAGGAAGCACACGTACGAAGATGGCACTTTGTATGAGAATTTTATGGGAGCCTGTTGCTCAAAACTGATATTATGACATGCTGAATACACGACTGAAACGTCGATATTGTCAAGTAGTGGCCCGCTCTTTCATTAGCGAGCCTGGCGGACGACCTCCCAGACGTGTTTCAATCGTTAAGCTGCTTCGATACGCAGTTGTTCGCTAGCTGTTCCATTGACACCCTCCTTGGCTGATGTGAATCGAAAAACCGAGGTGCATTTGCGTGCCATTCCGTAGGAGAGCTTCATATAACCGCGACTATGAGCTGGTCATTACGTGTGCTATGGGTCATCGCGGCTTTCATCTATCCAACGGTGCAGACGTAGCCGAGACAGTGACGGTTCCGTACACACTCCGTGAGTAGCACACCCAACCCCAAACACAGGAAAACATTGATCGCTGCGTCCAAGCAATGGCACCCCAATTTCATGATTCGTCCTGTGGCCAGGTATCTTGCAAAAGGGTCCAAAATGCAGGGGCCGAGGCAACCAAGTATTCTCCCGAAACAATTGGTTTCCAAATGGAGCTCGGTGTCGAGGAGGGGTCAATAGTGTCTTCTTTATGCGAAAGTCCGAACTTTCATGTTTGAGTCTTGTGACCGCTCGCGAAGACTTCCCTTTCACGGCGGAAACTTCCTGACTTTTCTGAGTTTGGCCGCAGCGAGATCGAGCTACGCGAACTAGCACTACTGAGACCCTTTGATGTAATTCCGCGTTCTCGGATTCCCCGATCTCGGGCGTATCCCCTCGTGCCATCCCTAGAACTCATAGAGACTGTTGTAAGCACGCAGACGTACTGATCACGACCCTTATGCTCTCTGAATGACAGGTCAGGATGGGTGTCAAATATGATACCACCTGGGCTAAGCTTTCGCTCAGCATGTCAGGTTCAATAACACCGAAGAGGACTGACCTCAAGGTGACGTTGATTGAACATCGCAACTGATGGGTACCATCGATGGGCAGAACAAGCGAGGCACCCTACACGTTGGGAAACACAGTAACACGACCGATGGGCTCAGCGCAACCAATAGTCACATTCAATATCGATCAGTTTACATGGCAAGTCATAGAGGTCATATCGAAGCCTTCAATTGGAAATTACCACAAAGAGATAAAGAGGGTTGCTCGTGTATTAGGTCAGGTTGTAGGCCACCTTCCTTGCATGGGGTATCGGCCATAGAGATTCTGCTCAACAATGAGGTCAATGAGACATATGCACAATCTTCGAAACTGACCGTAGGCTCTGGCTTTGTCTTCATGATCTCTTCGATCTTCTCTAACACTTGCGGGGTGAGCTTGGGAACGACATCCAAAGCTTTCAGGTTATCCAGAATTTGTTCAGGTTTGGAAGCACCCAGAATGACCGTTGAGGTATTTGGGTTCGCGGCTACCCAAGCTAATGCAAGGTGGGAAACTTTGCAATGGAGTTCTACGTAGTGGGAAAATAAGGATATGACCCAGAATCAAAGAAGTTCGGCCCAACCTTCCTCTGCAAATTTGCTGAGTTCTCTGATCTTGCGGATATCCTCTTGACCCTCTGGGGAAAGGAGACGAGCCCTGTCAGCGTCAAACTGAGCTGCTTTTTCGATATCAAGCCTAGAACCCTCAGGGATGCCGTCATTGTACTGAGAAGGAGATAAGCACCGGACAATTGAACCTTGAGAGAAAAATCATTACTTTGCCTGTCAGAAGGCCCTGGGCGAGAACAGAGAATGCTGTTGTCCCATAATCGTACTTGCGGTAGAGGGGTCTGGATCAAATTGTCATACAATCACTGTCGCTTTCAGAGCAGCACTTACTCAAACTCTTTCTCCGGGCGACCTCGGTGAAGCAAACTAAAGCGTACAGGGTTTCAGGGTTAAGAAGAAGGTATGGTAATCGGTGAGAACAAACTTGTGTCTGCACTGGTCGGCGATAGGAGGAATCAGGTTCAGTCTAGTTGAGACATCTATATCAAGGGAAAATATGAGGAAAGGAAGGTATGTATGCATTTGGACCTACGAAACGCTTCTTCGATCTGATGGGCAGACCATTCGGATGTGGCCCAATAAAACGCCTGGCAATATTGTCTCAACCAACTGATTCCAGAATGGGTTGGCTTAAGACATACCCAACCTTTGTTAATGACCCAGTTGAATGCACGAACAACCTCCTCCATGGGCACTACAACGAGTTCAATAAAATATCAGGGATGACTTGAGATCTTACCAGTAGGATCTGGTCGATGGGCAAAGATCACATCCACGTAATCCAACTGAAGTCGTTCTAATGCCTCTTTGGTACCCTCAATAATGCTTGGAGAGGGTGTTCGGTACGTATACAACGGCAGAAGCTGTGCGGGACGTACTGCTTTCTTGAAAGACCGCCATCATTGGGCCCTTCGCGAAGACCCCAGAATAGCTTTGTTGTGATTACCAAGTCTGAGCGCCGGAGTTTTAGCTCTTTGAGTACGCGCCCCCTGACAAAATGGAATACCTTCGTTGAGGATGAGATTATCTTGATGAGGTCATGAAACTTACATCTCTATTTCAGACTGTCCGCGAGCATATGCTTCTGCAGTGTCAAACATATTGATTCCATTTTCAAAAGCGGTCTGAATGATATGCTGTATAAGATTACAGGTGTTAACTTTCGACTGCACGGATTCCAAAAATTCGCTCCAAACCTTGACCGGATCGCCCCTCACGGAGCCTCCGAGTGTCAACCCTGGATTGAATTATTGTAGCCAACATCAGCTCAGCTGACAGATGATTTATCGGAATACCGAAGGGTACGTACAGCCACCCAGAGAAAACAATGGGACCCTGAGCCCACTGCTACCCAATCTTCTGAAAGGCATATTCTTAGGCTGAAACGTAGGCGGTCCGTCTTCTGACATCGTGTATCACTCGAAGAGCAGTTGTGGGTACAATTGGAGTCAAGCGGTCGAGACGACAAGGAGAGTGGTTCACAACTTGAAGACGATCAGAAGATTGACGTTGGATGTTGAACGTTGAACCCTTGATATACTCACCCCACGGCCAAATCTCGGAAGGTGATGTCGAGCCTTGACTCTTTCGGAGAACCACAGAAATAGCATGAATTGTGTGGGATTGACCTCCAAAGATCACAAGGTCTGCTGTCGTGGGTATCGATATTTATGGGTTTCAGGTCCGGATAATCGGTGCCGATCAGTTCGAAGATTAATATTGAAGCCAGATGAACAGGAGGAAAACAGAATCCAACCTCAATGACTACCGGACTGCGGCATCCACTGGCACTGACATGACACCATCATACAAGACGCATAGTCTTAGCTTCAGAGAATTGAACACAGCTTGTGATGCTACTTGAAGGAGGGGAAGACATGGCTGGCGAACTCGAGTCGGGAAATTTGGAGCCGGTCATGCGGACCGCACCCTACCAGCCATCCCATATCCGAGCCGCCATCACAGCGCCAGGTTTCTTCCACTTTAACATTCACTTTGGACGGTCAAACATCCTGAGCTACATTACTATGCTTATATACATTTTTTTCACCTCTGGGTGGCCCAAAATGAATACCCTCAGCTCACGATCCAGTGGATGAAACACATCACCATGCCGTACGAGGATAATCGATTATGTGCAAGGACCAAAACATGCGGCCGCATTGAACATTGGGTTCAGAAGTAAGGAAACGAGAACAAAGCCTTTTGAAGACGTCAATTGTGAGTCTATTTGGGGCAGGTCTCCTCCTTGGATTGATCATCAATGCCCTTCACTTCTATTGTCCTCGAATCCCTTTGTGCCTTTTACATTGCACTAGTATTTCCAATATGATCGCAACCGTTTCCAGTACTGACCACAGGACAATGAAGGCTTTACTTTGATAGGTTGATAAATACTTCGTCAGGATCGTCCTGGCCTTCCCAACCTCTTTGTTGCAAGCCATGGAACACCCACGAACTCGGGGTCTCCAACTTACTGAGTCCGAAGTTCTGCAAGGTGATATCTTTGATGAACGCTACTCGCAGCGCTCCCGGGTAAGAAAATCTCTTTACATATATCGCATCCTGTCCTCAACACTTTGACCACTATATTAGCGAGCGGCACAACGTGCACCTCGGGCTCGACCCGAAAGGCCTGAACCCCTGCCATACCCCCCACTTTTGGAAACTCGGCACTTCGTCGCCCTCTGCTTGCTCTGGGTCACTTTGTGTCTCATTCTCTTGAATCGTACTTTTCGCTCCCAGAGTGTTGAAGAACTCGCATTCACTACTGGTGCCCAATCAAACGATCTCTCATGTCTTAACCCTTGCATCCACTTTCATGTGTCTGCTCTGCGTTCTATCATCGACCCGGCATCTATTTTAGCAGAATCGATGACCACATTAAAGGGTTCTGTGCTTGATAAGAGGGGTACCTTAACCCATCTATCCCACGAAATCGGGCAAGATGTGAGATCTTTGATGGATGCAACTAAAAACCCCAACGGTACCATCTGTATACCTATCGAGTTCGTTCCATCGCTATCCGCTTACATCTCGTCATCTGACCGAAGATTTCAGGGATTTCAACCTTGCGCCTTTGGATTTCGGTGTCACATCTGCTCAAGCCCTTATATTCGACTTCAACGATGCTGGCGACGACGTCAGGTCGTCTTTCAAGTCACTCAAAATCCATCTGCATGCGTACTATCTCTCTGCAATTGTCGAGGTTGTCCCCGAATTGCAGGAGCGATTGCGCACAATCCCTTCAGCCTGGTTTTGGGTTCGTGAGGGTCTGGAGCAAATTGAGCGTGACAAATTCATATTGGAGCTGCTGTTAAGACGTTTAGGAATGACTATTGAGAGTATACGTCGCTTTGTGCAGGTCCGGAAAGACGGAAGACTCGCATGCGCTCCTTGAAGAAACAATCATGAAAGTCCGTAACTTTTCCGAAATATTCATTCCGCATTGAAATTGACGGCATTGCTACTGATGTACAGACACCTGTGTGAATGGCCGCAACCCCCGGAATAATTCCCCTCAAGTCACCTATATCTTACTCCGCCTGTTTACTTGCCTGTTCTTTCTCCTATATCCACAATCATACTTCTTTTATTTTTCATACGATCGACCTCTTCGTGAATGAGCATCAAGCAATGTCCACACGGGCCCCCTTCAAACCCAGCGTTGTTCCAAGCCAGCGAAGCATCGAGATCGGAAGTGGAGAGGAACGCAATACCCATGGGAAGGGGACGTTGTAGAACAAGATAATATCAGTACAACGAATCGCATTCCACGAATGAGCCCTACAATGACATATGTTGCACGATTGTGATATCAACCCAATTTGACTCCGAAGTTGTTCCGTTCCTCCTATCTATTGAGTAGCGAAAAAATTCTCGTACTTGTGAAACGATTTTTGATTGACCTTATGCTTCACGCCTCGCAACATCTGACGATTGCATCAAGAACACCGATGGGGGGAATAGACGACACTGGACCATTGGTCTATCGAATCGCTACTGATACACAGAACAACGGTTTCACCGAAGACAAAAAGACGGATGATTCAATACGGTCAGAGTGCGGGCATTCTCAGGTCGAAACGAAGCCAGAGACGGATCGTTGCAGGGGGGAAATAAGGCAAGGGTTCTCATGGGAAGAATCGGAAATTGCGGCCTCTCAGGCCGTGTGAGGTCAATGAATACATATAATAATTTGCTCCATGACAGGATGGAAACCAGCTGGGGTGAGCTGTATAGTGTCCTGTGTTCTGATCTTCATGGCTGTAATCACTATCCTGGGTTCCGAGCCCAGGCCGAACTGCTTATTTGTTACTGTTGTTCATGGACCTCTTCGAATTTGCCTTTTTGGGACACCCTGTCCGATGACTATGACGTGATTGATGGAAGTGTGTCCATCATGACTCACACCACCATCCCAGCTATTGCATGAAATTCCCTGTAGCAACGGGTGGAAGGGGATCTCCCACTGTATACGGTCGTACGACTGATACTATCCGCACTCACTGATACCATAAGGTCCGTCTATCATCCTTGTTCCTCCATTGCCGTGCGCCAGGGATGGTACTTTACCTCAGCTCTGAGCATGTGCGTACCACGAGGCCAAGAATACTTAAGTCCTTCTCAATTCAGTCTTGACGTTGCCCCCCTGTCCAGGAGCAATATCGGGTTTACCTGAACGCCCGTCACGATTACCATCTCTCAATCACCCGATTCATCCCCTTACACGTCATCGTGTGATTGGCTTTCACTGCTGTTGTAGTTCAGAGCTTCGGGATCGACAGTTATTATGGACCGCTGCCCGCCCGAGATCTGCTTGGAGATATTTGGGTTTGCATGTACGGATGACGGTTATACCGGCAGGTCCCTCTCCCTTGTCTCCACATTCTTCCACGATACCTCCCAGCCCGTGCAACTCCAATCGGTTGCCGTTTATGGTGCAAACCAGATGCACGCATTCGCCTTCTTCCTCCGGAGTCGACCACCCCATCTTCGTAAAGTACGCCACCTGTTTATTACCGACAGGGAACGAGTCGAACATCCCCAAGAACACATAGACGAAGAAGACGCAGACGAGTTCTTCGATAACATGCACTTCTTCCTTACATCCATCCTTGCCGACATATCGCCAACTCTACAAACTCTAATGCTTAATTTTTGCGTTAATTACTTTATCACCGAAGTCCCTCTTCTTCCCGTAGAGCTTCCAGCTCTCACAGAACTCACCGTCCACGGCGGTCCTATCGAGGAATCCTTCCTCCGGTCCTCTCAAGCCAAATCACTCAAGCGTCTCCACATCGCCTCCCATTGCCAACTTCCGAGCAACCTCTCATCTTGTTTGAGCTATATTGCTCCATCCTTGACGCATCTTCGTATATCTGGGGTCTACGGATCTGGGGATTGCGGGGACCTACAGGAGATGCTACACACTGCTACGTCCATTTGGTCAAAACGTGCGCATCCTGATGGAGAGGACCAATCCTGGATAGCGGGACTATGCAAAGTCATTATTGGTCGCTCTCCTCCGTGGTCGGGGGCCGACTACAAGGAGACGACGCGAGTGCTTACCAGGCTATACGAGAACGACACAAGTGGTCGGCTCGCAGTCTTGAAGATTCCACCTAGGCCATTCGGACAACGGGCGCAGCGGGGTATCGATTTTGATAGTGACGGGATGTTCTTTATTGCCAGGAGGCATTGGCTTCAACGGATTATAGGAGGGGAAGGATGCTGGGGAATAGGAAAGGAACATTGTGAACAGAAACGCGATAGATGGGGTGGAATTGTGGATGTTCAGTGAAAGCTAATCAGTGAAGCTACCTTCCATGTGTTGTTTATACCCCTTATCTAGTCGGTGAGCATTTGCAGATTAACTTAACTTACTAGACTCTGTGGCTCCAATAGACGTCGTATCGATATGTCGTTTCCTTTCTTGGGACCCTTTATTAGTGTTTTGACACGATTCTATAATGGTTGGCTTATGGGACATATGATATGAGTACAATTTGAAGTCGATACGCGTAGTCTACACCAATAGAACGAGGTCACGAGAGCACAGCAATAAAACGAAACAAACTTGAGGATACAACGAGAAAACGCACAGCAATTGTTCATACTTTGGGTATTTCAATCGTTTTGAGGTGCACCAAGAATTTGCTTCACCGCCTCAGTCTCTTGTAACCGAGCGTTGAATCTTTTCTGAGTCAACCTGTCCAAACCAGCTTTGATACTCTTCATATGGACCTCGACAGGTATCCTCTCCCCCACAAGCTCCGGCATTGCCACCCTCTCTCTAAGATCCTCCATATCCTCACTCATACCCTCCAGAGATTGCAGTGCAGCGGCGACGTGTGCCCTCGCTCTCATTCGGTAGTCGCCGATGCTCTTCAAAATCTCGAGGTTCCCGTTGAACCGGCGGATTTCGCGTTGATTGCCTCCCAGCTTCGTCCAGAGATTCGCGAGGAGTTCGTTTTTCTCCTCGGAGATGGTCTGGTTCTCCCGAGCGATAATCTCATGAAGAGTAATGAGATGTTGATCGAGCTTGTCAAGATGTGAAAGAGACACTTGTGCCTCTAGAATGACGCGTCCGATATTATTGGATAAAGTCGACATGGCGTCTGCGAAGGTCTGAGTGATAAGTTCCTTCGTGGTATCGCCCTCCCAGAACTTGATTATGTCCAACGCTGTTTTTGGTTTGTTCAGGTGTGCTTCGATAGTGTGTAAGGCATGGTCGTTGACAGCAACGATACTAGATGACATAGAAATTAGAATCGGTGTCAAGCGAGAAGGTCAATGAACCAACCTATCAACGGCGCCCCCTATCTTTGCACTCAATCTCTGAAGTGCCCTTCCAGTCCTTCTAGCGTCTTCTGTGAAATCCAACAGCGACTTGGCGACGAGGTCCTTTGTCTTGAAATCACTGATTCTGACCAATGCCACAAGGTCGCTCGTGGCCATTTCGGCCTTCTTGACCTCAAGGCTCAGCGCAGATCCATCTACGCTCTCATCCAATAGTTTCTCGAACGTCGTACTTTGGACTTCGGTCAACTTTGGATAATCAGCCCATTTTGGGGATTTCGGCTCTGGTGGTAGTTCAAAGACAGGAGCACAAAACGCGGTACGAGAGAACCCAGGGAAATAACAGATTGGCTGGAATGTGGTTCGCAACGTCGACGCGATCTTTGAGAAGATTCCGAGGACGACAACTAACCACACCAGCAGAGCAATGGGTTTCTTCAGCAACCAGAAGACGTCGGCAGATACATCTCGAAGGTATTCCCAGAGATTGGTAGCGCCTACTCTTACAGCACCCTTGATTTGTTTCTTGTCTACGGCCAGTAAAGGAGAATCGTCGTCTTTACTCTTGTCAGGCCGCGTTGGCTTGGGAGCGGGCCTTCGTACTTGTCCCTTGCTTGTCTTTTTCCTTCGTAGCAATGGAGAACGTGGGCTCTTTGACAACGTAAATCCATCTCGTTGCGAAGCGTCGTTATCAGGTAGGTCCTCCCACTCTTCATCGTCACCTGAATTTACGGGAGGGTTGGTTTCTTTCTGGATCGGCCATAAGGTTCCATAAATCTGGTGGTGTTTCATGGAGTGATTGGAAGTGAATGCTTACTGGTACGGTGGGTGGATCGGAACTTTTGGTATCATTTGTGAGCTGCATCTTCTCTGTTCATGAAATCGCTGGATGATGATGTGAGGTTGTGCGTTGCAGTGAAAGGGCAAAGGGCGTGGTCTGAGAACAAATGACACTGCGGCGTTGACGGTCACTCGACGCGTGTGCCGCGCCACCAAGGCGACTCGGCACGCACGGCGTGGTGCTGAGTTGATTGTATGATGGCTTCGCAGGTTCGACCCCCGCCCAGGGTACAATATACACAGGGAATAACCTTCAGAAATATTGCTCATAAATCAATGATAAATCAATGAATAAATTTCTCGATTTCTCACCTTTTTATCACCCAGAAAGTCGGAAAGAAAAAAGTGACAAAAAAGGAAACACCTACCATATATGGCAATTTTTCCCAGACAATTTGAAGATTTATGTGAATTTTCCCAGCCTTGAAAAGGTGATAACATTATAAACTTAGTTCCGAGTTTTATTGCTGATTTATGGGCAATATTTTTGGAGGTTATACCCTGTGATATACAACTCAACGTTAGGGTCTATCACATCCAGTTTACTCCTGATACAAGACCATTCTTGCCGTAACGTGAACGGGTGTGTACTCTCGGAACCTCTTATTCGTATATTCTCAGTCAGAATTCCGTGACCGTATCATCATGTGTTCTCAAATGCAAGCAGATTTTGAGAAGTTCATCTCAAATTCGTACCGTTTCCCGTGGGTGGACTTGCCTTCATCCCTGTTAGCATCTGGGAACGATGTCTTCTGATCCTTAGATGAATGCCCAGATTTCAGCAATAGACTTCGCGTTCGCGCCAGACGGGAGGGTCTTCTGTGATTAAACACAGGATGATTGGGAGCTAGTCATGCGGACATCGAGGTCCAGAAAAGAGATGCAGTCCTCTAGAATCAAATCAGTATTCTCCATTTGTCAAGAGATATTGTACGGGTGAACGTCTCGGCGACTGGTTTTTTGAATTCTGACACGATCTGTTAACAAAAGACAATTTGGCCACCAAGACGCTCCTTCGACCAGTGCAATACGATGTCATTTGTAGCCACAATTCTACAGCGGGACGCCATTCAGTAATGCGGACACAAAGAGACTAAATGAACTTTACCGGTCATCTACGGTTCCGATACCGCTCAACCTCTGGGGATACAGTAACTTCCGGCCGCGCTGACAAGACGCTGCAGAGCATCTGTGGAGGCCTCCACCATCATGACCGCGATCCTCACGGGACCAAGTACGAGGGCGCCTCAAGCTGTCTCAAGCCATTGCCGCATTTTGATTTTGAGGACGAGTCCTCGTGTCGCCATTCCATACACCCTCGTCCCGCGGTGGTGTCAGTTTTGTGTCATAATGTTGGCGCTTCGTTTCCAAGGAAAGGATATTGGACACGAAGATTCAAGGGCAGGACAAGAGTAGGCTTGATCTATACAACTACGATAAGAAGACCATAACCGACAAAAGCTTGGGTGTCATGAGGGTGCTTCGAGGAAATGAAACTCGTCATTTGAGGTTTGAAGTAGTATCACAAGGGAGGGCGTGGTGAGCGCTTTTGTTCCGATTGACAATGGTATCATACCCTTCGTCGTCCGGAAACCAGTAAGCAAACCGGTCGTCATCCAGAAGTACATTCTCTTCGACAGATGGACTCCGCTCTCAAAATTGTTGACATTGGGTTCGTGTGGAACATAGTGTGGCAAAAATGGTTGGGATGAATTTTTGACCTCAGGCCCGGGGATGTTTGAAGGGTACGCCACAGTTTCTAACTGGATTGACGTGAGGCATGGCGTTGAACAACCAAGTTACATTCCTAAAGGGTGTTGAGAAAAGAGGTCGGGAAAGTATGATGGGAAGGTATCCTTCGATCTACAACAATCAGGACTTCATGATATGGCAAGATCAGATATACAGCCAAAGGAAAACGTACCTGATGGAATCTTCAAGGCCGTGAGGTCACGAAGAAGCGAAGCATCCACCAATTGTATATCTTGGTGCCAAAACCAGGTACAAGGCAAATGGAACTTGTGCTCGCTTGAAGCACGGTGCCTATTCATGCCCGATGCCCCTGAAGCCATGGGTAGTAGCGATAGGAGAACATCTGTCAGCTTGTCGACGTTGTTCTGGCATTGGTATATTTGTTTCACGGTGAGTTGAGAAGCCCAGAATAAACCCTGATTCCGCTGGATGTTCGAGCTCCCTATGCCAACGAGACGCACGACACAGGAACCGAATTAGGATCCTGGACTGAACAATGCCAATGCCCTTTGTGTCGCCAGTGAGTTGAAGCAAGGTTCCGAATACAGTGTGGGCGATGATCAACACAGTTACTAGGCCAGCCGATTGACGACGTCCAAGTGTGAGTGGGGAAGGACGTTATTTGTTCTGGACAAACAACGTTGTTTGCAACGCCGAGCGCGGGATCGACAAGGCCAAAGTGTTCCAGGTACAGCACACTGTCCATGGGCACCCAAACTGAAGTCCTTTGTTACATGACAAATTATTATCGTGGCATGGTCGATAACTCTCGCAAACCTTTGAACGTTGAACCCCCTCGGATACCGACAATCGCTTACCCTGCAGTGCACAGCGTACAAACACCGGCAACAATCGCATAAGTTACAAAGTGGATCGGCAGTCGATAGCGATGCTGAAGCCGGCGGGGCTGCTAGAAGTGAGTTCAGGTTCACTTGGGAGAAGCAATTCGATACCAGATGATCGTGATTATCAGCATCATGCACGTCAGTGGCGACTATCAGTATGCTGTCCCGAGCACAAGGATCCTTGCGTTGGGATCTATGGATGAGGTTTCAACTACAAAGA
Organism: Meripilus lineatus; assembly: GCA_027627245.1. Classification (NCBI taxonomy): domain Eukaryota; kingdom Fungi; phylum Basidiomycota; class Agaricomycetes; order Polyporales; family Meripilaceae; genus Meripilus; species Meripilus lineatus. The sequence continues at coordinate 20,517 of JANAWD010000486.1, read as the reverse complement.
GAGATGGGGTGTTCCCTGGTATTCCTAATAAGATTACGGACTTTAGCGATGCGCTCATGGTGGTCCGAGTACGCCGGTATGTCGGGCGGGTTCGATTGGGACAAAGGTATTAAGACAAATCTGTAAATCCTTGTTGGCCGGTGAGAATCCCTGATACGGATGATATCTGCCGCTGAGCCTCGTTCTCAGTAGATTCCGCTTCTCGGAGGACCCTTACAATATCGTACAACCACGTTCTGATTCTATTGAGGTGCCTCCTGACCAATACGTTTCTCCTGGTCGAGCATTTAGACTGAAATGGGTCAGTAGAGTCCAGGGCCCCATTGGAGCGCTTTTTTGAGACCAGTCTAATGATTACCCTTGTCGAAGGCGGGGTATGTGCTATTCTGTTCTAATGCATCGCAACTTCACTGCCGTGTTTCACCGATGTCAATGAACCTCCTGGCGTCCAAATCGAATCTTAGGATGCGCCTTCGGGTTGTTTTCTTTTGCTTAGTCTGCTCTGGACCATCTTGTCACTATTAGAATCTCCAGAATAACTTCCCTGCTTTGCCACACCCTGGTCTATTTAAACAACTGATTCCGTTCCCTTGTGCTTTCCCTTATCCCTCCCTCAAACGACTCATTCCCTGGGTTTGCCATGAAAGACTCCGCGTCCCTCAAGATCGTGGTAGGTCCAATGTCTAATTCAGGTCGTCATTGCTGAATATAGATACCCTTGCTCAGGCATTGGCTGATCTGGCCCACCTGAAACAACGACCCCTCCCAGTTGCCCCAGATGGTCGTTACGACTCTCAAGTCCAGCCCGCTACCGCGCCGGCCGACAACTCAGACAAGGTCTCTGCACTACACAAAATGTTTGACGTCGTCCAAAACCGTAAATCCCACGGACCCTTGATTCAAGACCCCACAAAGACTGCCGTACGTTTCTCGTACTAAATCCACGTGCTACCCAAACAGACGTGCTGATGTCGGGGATGTGCTGCCTCCGTAGGACGCCGTTCTCAATCTGTTGGCACATCCTACTGCCATTGATGATCGTCGAGGCCTTGTACGTGACCGTGTGCTCATGTGTGAAAGTGCCGAATGCTGACTTCTTTCCTCCCGCGCTATCGGTTCTTTCCGTCCACCCATTGTAGTTCAACGAAATCTTCGCTATTATTGGAAAGCTGCCACAAGGAACGGCTTTGTCGAAGAAACTCAACGATAGTCTCATTACTGTCCTCTACAACACCCTCAGCCATCCGCCTGAGAGCTTCATTGGCACCGATGTTCCTAAATCTATTAATGCGGCGCCTGCGACAGCAAGTGTCACTAACAGTGGAACCGGGACTTTTTCTCGGATGCCATTCGCATTTCGAAGTGCAGATGGGAGTGGAAACAACCCACTTTGCCCCCAATTAGGACAAGCTGGGACGTCCTACGCCAGAAGCGTTCAAAGTCGCCACCCAGTCGCTCCGAACACCCTTCCCGATCTCGGAGAGGTATTTGATGCCTTGCTGAAAGCAACTGATGTAAGCTCCGGTCCATAGAACAACTTCTTCCGACGTTATCTCATTTTTTCTTGGGTAGTTCGTCCCACATCCCGGAGGGAACTCTTCCCTTACCTTTGCGTATGCCTCATTGGTCACGCATCAGCTATTCCGAACCGATCCTCTTGACTTTACCAAGAACAATACGTCATCGTACCTGGACTTATCCGTGGTGTACGGTACTAATCAATCACAACAGGACTTAGTCCGAGACAAGAAGCAAGGCAGGGGCCTTCTCTATCCCGATGCTTTTGCGGAAGACAGGTTGAGCTTCCTGCCTCCTGCCTCTGGAGCTCTATTGGTGATATTCAGCCGAAACCACAATGTAAGAATCAGCAGTTTACCACTCAGGCACCACCTTTGACATGTGGCGGTAAAGTATATCGCAGATATGCTATTAAAGATCAATGAACGTGGCAGGTGGACTGATCCATCGAGACTTGATGACAATCAACGTGCGCTCCAAGATGAGGAGATCTTCCAAGTAGCTCGCCTCGTCAAGTGCGTATACAGATCATTTTGCAGATTTAACGCGCATCTCATTCCTATATTCAGTTGTGGACATTTCATGGCCACCATTTTTGGTGACTACGTTGCCGGTTTCTTGGGACTTGGAAGAGATGGTGTCACTTGGAGCATGAATCCCTTCGATGTATGTTCAAGTCAACCTCTATGTCTCTCTCATGTACTCAATCTGAATGTCAGGCTATCAAATCGGAAACCGGTATCCCTCTTGGGCGTGGAGAAGGTAACCACTGTTCTGTTGAGTTCAATCTCCTCTATCGTGTACGCTTCTGCTTTCTTTTGGTTCTACGTTGTACTGATCTCTCGTTCTAGTGGCACGCGACTACAGCCCAGGAGGATATCAAGTGGACTGAGGATATCTTCAGTGAAGCATTCCAGGTTAAGAACAATGATTTCAGCACTCTGGGACTGAAAGATTTCCTTCCTGCTGTGATGAGATCATTCGCACATGTCGATCCCAATCCTCGAACAAGGACGTTTGCTAAGTGGGTCCCTTGACAATACGTCATTCTTCGGGTAACTAATCTTCGTGATTTAATGTCCAGCCTCCAACGTGGTCCCGATGGAAGATTCTCTGATGACGACCTCGCGGATATCTTACAGCACGCCACTGAGAAACCCGCGGGTGCCTACCGCGCCCGCGGAACGCCAGAGGTGCTGCGGATCATTGAGATGCTCGGTATGCAACAAGCAAGAAGTTGGGGGGTTTGCACCTTTAACGAGTTCAGAGCGTTCTTGGGATTGAAACCCATGGAAAGTTTCGAAGAGTGGAATCCTGATCCCGATGTTGCTGTGAGAGAATCTCCCTGCCGTTACTCCAAACCGTTATTGAACCCACCACGCAGGACGCTGCAAGGAAGCTGTACGGTCATATTGACAATCTGGAGCTCTATCCTGGGTTGCAGGCTGAAGCCATCATTCCCTTGGGACCTGGTTCGGGGATTTGCTGCGGTTATACACTCACGAGGGCCATTCTCGCAGATGCCATTGCCCTTGTTCGTGGTGCGTCTATGGATGGCAACTTCCCCTTATGTATCTTGCCTGATTACAACGATTATTACAGGCGATAGATTTTACACTACTGAGTACACTCGTAAGTCTGGGAGATATTCATCGGTCTTTCCTTAGTTTGTTGATGAGGCGTCTCTAGCTTCCAATCTCACTGCATGGGGTTTCCAGGACTGTGCCCGTGACCCCAACAATGGTGCATTCGGTGCCGCATTGCCCAAATTATTGTTCCGTCATTTGCCTCGACACTACCCCGACAACAGTGTATATGGATTGTTCCCATTCTTCACACCGGAGACCACCACCGGGAACCTGGCGAAATTGGAAGCGAAGGGGATCATCAGCAAAGCAAGTGACTATGCTTCTCAACGTCCCAAGGCCCACCCGATTCCTAAAGTGATCAACACATTGAAAGGCATTCGCCATGTCTTCAATGACCCCACCAAGTTCAAAACCACTTACAAGGACTTGCCTATGTTGACTCGTGGATACGGGTTTATCTTGGTGTTTGATGAGAAAGAAAAGTAAGTTACTCGGTTTGCGCAGATTTGGAAGTGTTGTTCTAACGGTACGAGTTCAGACACAACACCGACCTGCGCATGGTGTATCATGCTCTCTACCCAGACAAAGCCACCGTCACCAGCTATGGCGAATGGTACAAACAAAAGACGACCGACCTCATTAACCAATATTCATACACAATCCATGGACTGCCTGGGAAAAGGGTTGACATCGTGCGAAATGTCATCAATGTCGCGGCAGTCCACTGGGCAGCCAATTATATGTGTGGAATCTCGATCAAGGACAAAGCGAACCCCAGGGGCGCTTTCACAGAACAAGAGCTGTATGATATCTTCTCATTGCTCTTTACTTGCGTCTTCATCAACGTTGTTCCTGAGCACGGGTGGGCTCTGAGGATGGGAGGGAAGAAGGTTGGAGATCTCGTGAATTCTATGATCGAGAATAGCATCAAAGAAGCAGCTCCTCGCACAGATCCGGTTCGTCGTTTTGTGTTCACAGAATAAGGACGTCTCACCAACTGACTCTGAACTTCAGAACGCTATCAAGAGGATGTTCACACAGGTTTTCAAGCTATTCTTACCCGCAGAGCAGAAATTGTGTCATCCCTTCCTTTCGCGATTGGCTGAGTCTGGTCGCCCTATGGACCAACTCGTAGCCCAGGTTATTGGGCTAGCTGTAGGCTCCTGTGCCAATTACGCGCAAGGTACGTTTTCGATTCATTTTGGTTGGAACTCTATTGACGAGGATCTAGCTGTCGCACATATTGTCGACTTTTATCTCGATGATGATCGGGCGAAGGAGCGTGCCGAAATCATCAAGTTATCTCAACGAGACGACCCGGAATCCCTGAAATTGCTTATGGGATATGTCCGAGAGGCACAGAGTCAGTAGCGTTTGCCGCTTTCTCCTCGCATTGAATAACATCCCTTCGTGTTTAGGGCTCAACCCCCAATTCTCCGGCCTCCTTCGCGCTGTGGCCGAGGATGATATTATTCCGATTGACGACACCAATTCTGTTCCTGTTCGACGTGGTGATCTAGTCTTTGCATCTTTCAGAAATGCACAACTCAACGTAAGCAATGCTGTTTCGAGTGTACTTCTTCCCGTGCTCACCGTTGTCTGCAGCCGGTCGATTTCCCGAACCCCACGGAAGTTAACCCCAATCGACCTGCCACAAGCTACCAAAATCAGGGTGCAGGGTTCCACAACTGCATCGGCATGCAATTATGCGAACAGGTGCGTTTCGCCCGCCCTCCTCATTCACCCGAAATCACTTATTTATCTCGTCACTCTGTAGACAATCCCTGAAATCCTCAAAATTATCTTCCGTCTCAAGAACATCCGTCGTGCCCCAGGAAACGCCGGCACAATGGCATCCGTGATAAACACCGCATACGAAACAGATACCAAGCTCTATTTGACAAATACTGGGACCATTTCTCCATGGCCTGGTTCATTGACGATCGTGGTACGCCCGATTTCTTCATTGTTCGACAATATGCAATTTAACTAAAATGGCGGCGCCCTATGTAATAGTATGACCCATGACTTTGAAACGAATGACGGATGGCCGGAAGCAAATGACCAGCATCGTATTTTTTTTAATTCTTTCTTTAGTTACTGTAGTGTATACCTGCTCGTCGCATTGTTATGTCTATTGTTGTTGTACCTATCTCTGGATTGTGATTGTTGACAAGTCAAGAGTTGAGCCAAGGAGACGATGCAATTGAACGCTTTTGTTGGCTCGGGCTTCTCAATATAACACGTGTTACTGCTATATCGCGGCGATTAACTCTAATTGCTCATAGAATTTGTTATCTATATTTGAAGATGATGCGCCATGCCGGAGTGACCAATCAGGCGCGTTGTACAAGAATTTCGTATTGTGGATAGGGTGCCGCTTTGAACAAGAGATCATTCCGCCCCGATCTGGGGTCATGTAAGTAGCCAACGGTTTGCGGCTACCAGGGGCCATTGTATTAGAAAAAATTCGCCGAGCGTATAACAATACAGTAGTAGGAGGATACGCGGGGCGGCTTCATTCCTGGAAAGAAAGACAATGAAACCACGACCTAACCTTGCGATGCAGTGATGTCGGGACATCAAATAAGAATATATAGCGCCAAATGGGTCGTGTTCCGTCCAAGAATTATCGGGTGGTTTGTCTTGATGCAATGTTGCTGAACCTTGCGTATGTTATCGATAATACTTCACCACTGTTCTTGAACATGAGGGTCACCAAGCACGCCCGCCTGGTTGGCTATGACTCAATTTGACATGGAAACGACCCGTTTTGTCACGGTCAGATCAAGTACTGTGGCTACGGATTCTGAGGAATTGTGGGATGCTTAGAGGGACCCAGGGTTCGGGTCAACCTCACAGCGGTTGAGGAGGCCATTGAATTGAGGCCTGAAATAGAGCTTGGATAAGAGGGTGAGTAGAGTTGTAAGACGATGCCACGGATCCGAATTTTACCTTGGGATGACAGACTGAAATCTACCCAAATTTGCCATCTTTCAGTAACGTTCTAAACTTAAGAGGATCATCCTACATGAAAGAGGGAACTAGCGTGCAGTCTTCGCATGCCACACTCCGCAATGTGGGGTATTGGACCCGAATATTCTCTCGTCGATGGGAATCTTGGAGAGACGATGGCGAGGGGTGCTGTGAGAATGGCGTATGGACGAAAGGTGGGTAACCCAATCACAAGATATGGGTCACCCTTCACATCCTATAGACGATACCATGGCTTCGGACTGAAGGCCTTGCGAGCCAGTGAGTTATTCCAGGTTTGAGATGACAAAGATGAGTGTTTTTCAATAGGATGATAACTCAGCTCCTCTTCGAAAATGTGATTCAGGATAGTGGTCCGTGAAGTTGTCAACCACGCACCAGTAATGATACGACCATGATGGTGTACGGGTCCAATGGATTTGGTACTCGCGGGCGTGTGGTCGACATGACACCACCATGCGCGACATGTGCCACCATCACTGACAATCAGGCCCCCGAGCCCAAGTGAACAGCAATGACGAGCTCTCTCTCATACACTGTGCAGTTTGAGATTGGTATTTTTCCACAGGACCCTCCCAAGGTTGCATGTGGGATTTGTGGTCTTCAAGGTCTTCGCAGACGATTTGGGAAAAGAATCATATGTAACATGCAACGTGTCGCAGGTGGTGAAAGTCTTGTCCACGGTTGATAAGAAATTGGTTCTCCCGGGTCTTCATCCGCTGGAACGGTGTCCAAAAATAAGAAATCCCGAGTTTTTCTGGGGAGTCAGCAAAGACTTTCATGGCAAACGACCAAGCTGCGCCAAAGGGAGCGGGAAGGATCCGATGACCGAGACGAGAAAAAGCGGCGAGTCAAATGACCTGATATGGCAATTTTGTGCGCTTGACAGGAACATGGTCGATCTGAGATTAGCCGATTTGGCGATCAAAGCTATCTAGGCGTTCCAAAAGGGGAAGCCAGGTCCGATCCAACCCAACACAATAAGCAGAACAATTGTGACCACATATCCCGCTCCCATGAGTCCTCCAGCTTGCGTTACCCCCTCGACGGCCCACCTTTTTCTTCTACTACCACCATCCTATTCAAGCCCCTCTACTTAGTATCCTGGCCGCAGCACGACACGTTAAGGCAGCGTAACCCCAAAATCAAGGTAATGTGCTCCACTTGACCATCCTCGACATTTCCCCGGACACTCATCGGTCTTCTACTACCCTATACCTCTCAGGTTATCACTTGCCTCGTGAACAAAAAGTTTTCCTGCGACGGATATTTACATACAACCCTGGAAGGACTGCGCATCTAACAAGCAATAAATACCCCTCATTGTACGTCCACTACCCTGAAGTCAGGGGCCATGCCCTAACCTCATTCATCCATGCCGCAGAGAGTGACAACTTCTCAGGCTTATCCTTTGCCATTGTGCACTATATAATCCCCCCTCGCCAAGTCATCGACCACTGCTCTTCTCGCCAGTCCTACCACCATGGCCATATTCATCAATCCAGACCGTATAGGAGATGTAAGTGAACCTCGACCCGCACTTGCAGAATTCCTCATCTCATTGACTCACACAGAACCTCCCTGGAACGGGCTCACTTGGTGGATCCCCCATGGAACATGTGAGTTATCAGATCTCGTAAAGTAGTTGCGAGTTGCTCACCTTGCCGTTGACTCCAAGAATTACAAGAGGGCAGTCGAGAACCCACCCCCTCGTATCTTCTCTGTACAAGCACTCCCTGCAACAAAGATTGGTGAGTCACGCGTTATCCAATATCTTCCGTTTGTTGACCTGGCATCGCAGGGAGTTCCTTTTGTTATGGTATCCGAATATTCCCCGAGACAGAAATTGAGGACAACGCCACCATCTCCTCTGGTTCGACGAACTCAAGGCGCAGCTCAAGAAGCTCGACCTCGGCGCAGCCGTTCACTTCCGAGTACGTCGTTTGGAGAAGATGGGAAGACTGTCTTAATTTCCAAGAGATCCTCGAAAACGAGTACACCCTGATGGCCAGAGCGAAGCGCCAACGTTTAGCCGCAGGGAGGGGTGTCAAGAAGGGCGGGGTGTATATCCATTCAGACCAAGCAGCCTCCTTTGAATCTCTTCCGCCTGGTCCCGAAGCAAAAAGTATCGCCATAGACATCCATGACATCATCCCCAAACTCACAAGGCGAGGCACTCTGTTTCGACCTAGTCAAAGCACCATTGATCAACGCTCAAAGGAATTTCAAGCTATGCTTGGAGCTCTCTTCAGCGAAGACGTGCCTACGCTCATCAGTGAACTCCGCGACAACCGAGTAGTCCGCGACTTCTTCGGCTTTTGGAGGCTGGACAGAGACCATAATCGTAAAGCAATGGAGAAGATGGAGAAGGCGATGTCTGGCAAGGGAAAAGACAGGGAATCACGTGCCTCGATAGCGAGTAGCACCTTTTCCGCCTACTTCTCCCCAACGATATCTGTTCCAACACCTAGTGCCTATGGCGGTGGCGATGGTGATACTCCTCCATCACCTTCAGCGACCAATACGACGACTCGTACACATCGTCGCCGCCGGCGCACCGAAGGCTCTGTCGCTTCTGGCTCGGGTTCATCACCGTATGCCTCGTCGTCTCGAGGACCCTCAACTGCCCCCATTGGTGGTGCACAGTTCACACTCTCCGAAACTGGAAGCATTGCACCAACGTCGATGATCTTCGATGAAGACATGCACCTCACAACGCATGACAATGGGCTTCGTTCCGCCCCTGTCCCCACGGGTTCCTCACGTCCTTGGTCGGTTGTTAGCGAGTTGGGAGGTGTTCCAATCATGTTCATTCCTCCATCTACCGAAGAAGAGGTCGAACCGACTGAGGGTGACTCTACTGCGTCAGGGTCGCCTTCGGATGAAGCGATGACGCCCACCGCTCTCGAACCTCTCCCGGAAGAAGAGGAGTTGGTACCCGAGATGTCGAGGATGACCATCAATCCTAATGTCGAAGACTTCTCACCACCCCCCGCTCGCCGTCCTCGAGGTAACTCTGTTCCGGATCGTTCCAGGAACAGGAATTGCGTCATTTTGGGATCTTCCCCATCTGGTCCCACAGTTGTTGAACGTATCAACAGCGTCTACTCTGATGCGTCGTCCGAGGATTTGCAGTCCGAAGTTTCGCAGAAACAATCTACCACACCAAATACTGCTTCCAGTTCTTCACGACATTCTTCCGTTGCGTTCTCTTCGTTCGAGGATACCTCATCTTGGAGAACATCTGTCGCATCAGATTCGAGTATGACGTCTTGTACCTCGATGAACCCTACAATCGACACATCCTACACAGAAACCGACGCAACAACCATTTCCGAAACCGACGGTTCCCCAGTCTGCCCCGCAACCCCATTGGAACCTAATTTCCCAGATAACATGCTCGCACCCCGAGCTTCTATTGCTACTATGAATTCGTTGATTTCCAACTCGTCTTTTGATGGTATCATTCCTAAAGGATTTGGTTTCACTCTCGGGAATGGATCAGAGCATCCGGGTTCGACGAGGTCGAATAGGATGCACAGTGGTATTCCCCCTTCTCTTGTGATCCCCGAGGAGGGTATGTGGTTTGATAATTCGGAGGAACTACTGGATGCATCCTTCTATGGTTGGTCTCTTTTTGCTCTCCTTTGTTGTTCCGCTGACTAAAAATACGTTGCTAAGATCCAAGCCTTGTGACCCCGACTTCTCCTTCCGAAGACAGTCAACCCGAATCCCCCACGGAACAACGTCACAATCCTCAACGTCAGCGAGAATCGATTTCTCCTCGCGATTACTACGCAAGGCAAAGCAACAATCGTTCTCCAAATCCTCAGCAATTTGCATGGAATCCCCGCGGTTCTACACTCTCCTTCATGTCTACAACGACGACCACGACCGTTAGCCGACGCAGCATGTTCGGACAAGAAACGTTCACAATCAAAGCGATGAAAGAAGACGTGAACGTGTTGCTTCGTGTCACATACGCTATGGAGTTCGATGAAGTGAGAGACAAGATCCGAGAAAAATTCCAAGTGCAGGAGGGCATGCCATTATCCGACAGCTTCGCAGTCGCCTTCGTCCCCCCTCTTACTCCTCCTCTCTCCTCGTCGGGACATGATTCCCCGAGACCCAGTGCGACCCCTCGTCTACAGTTTATTCAGAACGACTACGAATGGGTCGAATTGATCGAGGGCTGGACAAAGGGAAAGTTGACGTTGAGAATTTTTGACAGAAACTGAGGACCCATCCCTACCCCTCCCTACCCCCCAAGATACCAGCATAAGCGACAAACACTCCTTAATTTGTTTTGATTTCAGTGTTGTGAAGTGTTGTGATTGACACTTTCTTCATCCTATTTATCATTTCGTTCATCAACATTCACCCTTGCTCTCATCCCCAATTCGTTACGACCCCTCATGACCACATATCCCCTGCTCTCGAGTTACCCCTCAACACAATTCGTATTCTTTCAATCTGCGTTTTTACAATTTCTGCCATGTTTTGGGCCACATTCGAATTTCTGTTGGCCATTTCTTTGTGCATAACTTCCACTCGTCCATTTGGACGAAATCTGGACGCTCGGTTATTTCGCCGATGTAGCCTCTGGTTTGGGCCGTCGGGACTCTGTTTTCGTAGCTTCATCCAATTCGGATTTCTCTACTGTACCTGTAGCATTCTTTGGACGATGTTGTTGTAGGACTTCGTCGTTTCCTCATTCGGTCTCATGATGTATATACACTCGAAACACGATCTTAATGTCTCTTGAATGTCTTCTGCGTGACCTCTCCGAGAATTTCCAGCATCAGTTTTTCGCGCTGCGGATCATTTGCTCCTGCTGCGTAAAATCAATGACCAACATCCGGTTGTCGCTGACGCGCTGATAGGTGGTAACTCCAACGCAGTATCGTAATTACTTTAAGTTGATCACAGTCCCTGCACAGTCCAGCTCAAATTGTAACGCTCCTGTGGTCCCTATATAGTCTCTTGGCCTTCATTCTCATGCAGATCTCCGTGCCCTCATCCAACCTACAGCTCGAATACGCGTCCTCCCGGCACTGGCGGGGTGTTCACGTTCCTGACCCTCCGCTTTGATAAGTGTCCAGGCCCCGACTCGCGGGTTCAAGATAAATAGCATTGAAAGCACAACAACTCAAAAAAATCGGACCCCCGCGATAAACCCCGCACTTCCCGAAGACTTCTTTCGAGTGCCAAGAAGCTCGCCTCGAGGTCGCCCAATCCCGAGTTCTTCGAGTCCTGACAAGCAAGTGACAGGAATATACACATCGAAGATGCCAGTGCCTTCCATCGCTGAAGTGAGGGCCTCCAATTCTGCTTTTGACTTTCCTTATGTTCCAATTGCTCTGATTACCGGAGGAACATCAGGGATAGGCAAAGCGATTGCGGAAGACCTTGCTCGAATCACTCATGGAAACGTGCATATCATCCTTCTCGGACGAAACCGCGCAGCAGCCGAATCTATCATTTCGTCATTCCCTCGACCTACTTCTCCAGAAGCCATTCACGAGTTCATCGAATGTGACGTCACTCTAATCAAGAATATCGAGAAAGTGACTTTGGATTTGCGAGCGAGACTTCCGAGGTTGAATGTTTTGGTTTTGGCTGCGGGGGCGATTGATTTGAAGGGGAGGAACGAGACTGAGGAAGGGATTGATAGGAAGTTGGAATTGGCGTATTATTCGAGGTGGAAGTTCTTGTTTGATCTTTCGCCTCTTCTTCATACAGCCAAGGAGAAAGAACAAGTCGCAAGCGCGATGTCGGTCTTGGGTCCCATCCGAGCAGGCAAGATCGATCTCGATGACCTTGGAATGAAGAAACGTTATGGTCTCTCAAAGTTCTCCCACGCAGCAGCGACATATACAGATTTAATGGTCGAGGTGAATTTTTTCTTTGTTGGCTCGTTTCTACACTACATTTTCTTGGTCTTCAAATCTGATTTCAATACATGTCAGGCATATGCCGAACGATATCCCGATGTATCGTTCATTCACATCTATCCAGGGGCAGTCCGCACGCCCCTCCTCAATATATTCTCTCATTGGACCCTCATACCATTCAATTGGCTATTCAGAGCCATGGTTTACCCTGGATCAGTGCCGCCTGAGTATTGTGCTCATTGGTTGGTCTGGACCCTCTTGTTACCAGAAGGCGGGGCTTCAAGGTGGGGTGAGAAGGGCAAGAGGCTGGGACCCAATCCCTATTATTCTGGAAGTCAAGTCGTAGAGAAACTGTGGAATCATACCGAGGCCGAAATCGAGAGAGCCTTGGCCGTGCCTTCGTAGCCACTAATAAATCACGTTCACAACCATGCTTGAGGGTGCGCCAAGTTCGTTATGAAGTTGTGATGGTATCAAGAACCAGGATATATAGCAATACAACAAGAAACCCATAAGACAACAAACGAAGTCTAAGCAGTGACAAGAGCCTGTGATTGAGGTGTAGACAATGGTTGTAAACGGGTCGCCATTGGTGCACCAGTCGGCAAAGGCGATCGAGTCCAATCGGGGAGAATGCTATGAGGAGACTTGGGTATCTCTACGACCAAATCCATAGGGTCCTCTTCGTCTGGTTTGACTTCCGCTTCGTCCCATTTTTCTCTGGCAATCTCCGTTCCACCTGTTTTCAGGGCACTAGAACAGGATAGTTCATGAGAAAAATGATGCTTATAGAGATTGCTCAACGAGTTTAAGGACGTACCCAGCTAACGAACCTCCCACCCAGGGCAGCGCAGCAGGGGTGAAGGCAGGTGCTTTTCCAGCGTTCGCGTTCGCTCGGGCAGAAGCTGGCGGTGGCGGCGCGGGATTGTTGAGGATCGCAATATACGGAATCAAAGGCTTCAGAGTGGAATAACGATGATATGTACTCGGCCGGGGTTTCCTCCCTGGACGACTTGGTGGTCGAGAAGATTCGGCGCTACTGTGCGGTTGTTGGGATATGGCTCGAACAAGCTCAACATGAAGGCGAGGGATAAATCCCGGTAGCATCGGGGTACCACCCACGACCAGAATAGAAGAAGCAAGTGATTTCCGAAGATCGACGGGAACCTGCGGGGAAGACCATAAGAATGGATATCAAGGGACTCAACTGCGCACTTCCTAGGGTATTCTCACCTTCAACAGGGAATCCAAAATGACTTCGGCAACGCTACTCTCATCAACATCACCACCTTCGAATAACACTTCCGCAGCCCGTTCTCTTATCCAACCAGGAACTATCAACACCCCACGTCCGGTTCCACTCTGCTGCGCCGGAGGCGGGTCGACAGGAACATGCAAATCCGTCGCAGTCGAATGCTTCATGTACAACTGCTTTAATCTCTCGAGATGCCCTTCTCCCGGCTGTGAACGATCCAGATTGGATGTCACCTGTGAATGTGAAACAACTGAGTACCCTGACGAAGCTGCATGTTGTGAAGATACATTGCTCTGTAGATCTCCCGAAACATGCGAGAAATCTGATTCTGACATTGCTGGGTCCGAGGGAGGGATGTCGACGTCCATTGCGGCTTCTGTTGGAGGAGAGGGGATGTGAGAGTCGGAGTTGTCGAGCGCGTCGCCGACGAAGCAGCAACGTGTTTTGAGTTCTTCTATGACGGGATCTGAGAGTACTTCTAGTGGAACTCGAGTTGAACGTGCTGCGGCTGGGAGGTTGGCCATACCACTGAGGGATGTAGGCGGAGGTAGGTAGGTACCAAAGAGGAGTAGGAGGGCACGAAGGTGATGAGAGAGTCGGGAGCCAGCAAGGGGAGTGGTTCGTAGTTGCGGGAAGAGTGGCCTTGAGGAGAATATCTGCACAAGGCGTATAGGAAATGGATCAACATGAGTAGATGAGGACCACTCACTGGTAGTGCAGTAGATTCAAGGTTCCCGCAATCAAGCACAAGTCCTGTCACTCTTCCGGCAGCTACCAACGAAAGCAAATGACTTGAAGCAAACGAGATAGATGGTACTTGTAGGTTGTTGAATAATATTCGTGCGATTGCATCTTTGACATGGAGGGGTAAAAGAGGATTTTCTACAACAATCACTTTGCGAGACTTAGGATCAGTCAAGAGAGAGCTGGAAAAAACTTTGAGCATATAGCGACAGAATTTAGCTATGGTATTGACTTACTCATGAAAGACAGAACGCAAACAGGTTTGCAGTCGCGCATCCAACAACCTATCCTCCTCTTCGCGATCAGAAAGCACCGACGCGCGATTCAGGGACCACAAGGGTGGATTATTCGCGCCCCCAGCAAAGAACACGTCCCTCGGCTTTCCTTCTCCACTGAACCCAACTTTCCAAATGCGTGATCCTGGGTCGAGGATGATGCGGTCTTCTGTACCGTACAGAGAATGTCGCCTTGTAGTCGTGTAATGTGGAGAAGCTTGCAGGACCTGAGAGTTAGCTATCCGAGCTGCTTGTGGTGTGGTCGCAGACCCAGAAACCTGTCTTCGAGGCGTCACAGGCATATCGAAATATGAGGCATAGAAAAGAGTCCAAGCCCAGGACGCTCCCAACGACTCAGGTGGTGAGACGCTTGTGACGGATGTGATTGACGCCCTTGATCACAAGCCACCATCCATTCAGCCATCCACCAACAACTTGAGCCCACACCATGACGGTAATTTACTCAGAAACGAAACAATCGTGCTGCAGAATCTTAGTCGCGAGAATAAGGAATGGACTTGATGAGGAATTCAGATTTTAACTCACATCCTCAATACACGTGCGCTCCGATCCCAACTCGGACACCCAAATCTACCGTTACTGTAAGTCATTCTTCATTCCCCGTAATGCATCATGGCGAAATGAGAGCGCTCTGAAAAGTAAATTGAATAAGGAACAGGTATCATCAATCTGTCCGACTCTGTCACCCCGTAGGCTAGGAGTCTATTAGTGCATGGGCCTCGGGCGCATCTGACTTCAAACGACCGAGATAAGTCTCTTCCGCTACTGCTGTACGGCAGATGATATCAGGACTATTCCGGCACTCTCGCTGGCAGGACTATTATTTGCTCGATTTGACGTGAGAGTAATAAGCGTCCATTGATGAGTAGTAAAAATATGCGGTACAGTCGACTCTCTTTCAAGGAAGCTGATCTACTTGAATAATCAATTCAGGACGGCGGCGCAAGCACAAACGCGACATCAGTCTCTTTTCCTTCGATGTAGACGTATGACGCTCAAACTAGCCCACATTCCCGTATCCCATCCAGTTCGGTCAACGTCGGGATATCATGAATCAGGAACCATCCGCTCCTAGCGTCTGTAATGGGCACATATAAGACCCTGCAACTCCTCAGGTAAGTTCTCCTTAACGCTCTCACATTGGTACTACTTGCCTTTTGAGCTTGACCCTTGGACATTCGCCCTCCCTCTTCAGTGTCTTTCTCGTTGTCAGGAGTGATAACCTCGGTAGCTCTGAAATATGTCGTGGGAGGCCCATATTTATAGGAACAAAGGATCGATTCAATTGCAGCGACAGGTCAGGTGAAACAAGAGGGCCGTATCCTCATCGAATCTCATATTTGTCAGATAATCTTCACAATAAGTCCTCGACTTGAGCATGCCACGAAAGGCTGGAAGCATGTGGTATGGAAGGTGAGTCTCACGTTATGGAGGGGTATCTCTCGCTCATAGTATCTCTTGGCGAAACAAGACTATAGATACTTCTAAAGGTTCCCTTTGCATTTCTCCTATGCACGAATCAGCGTCTTGAGCTCATTGTCATTTCAAGACGAAACTATTCTAGCGAGTGATTTACAGTGAGGATCATTTGTTGTCGTCGTCAATGGATTCCTGACTTATACCGCGCGACTAGCTTTGCCTTCTCCAAAGCCCGGAAGAAAGGATATAATGTCCAGCTTGACCCGAGCTATTGTGTTGTTCCTGTGAGAGGGTGGATCCTTTTACGTCGATTTTTCTTATGTTGATCATTGAAGTAGCCTGGCTTTTCCACGTCACTTGAGACCGGCGCGCAGACAGCGTGGACCGACCCTCGGCCCTGCGATCATAACTACAATTCCATCAAGGCCGTAAATATCAATAAGCTCGACACGATGCTTGCCATTTGTACGCCTATAATTGCTGACAGTCTTATTTTTCATGAACTCTGGTTCCTTCTCAGGTGTATGCTCTGCTTCTGAAGATGAAAACCGCTACGATCCAATCCTGAAACCTATCATGTTGTATGAACATGTCAAGTCAGTTCTCTACGCTCAACACTGACTTCCTGATGTACTCATGAGTAATGTGATAGGGAGGGCGATCCACATGGCGTTCAGGTTAAATGCACATTCAGGCTTGAAGCATTCGTGGTCAAGTGCGACAAGGCCTCGTACAAAGGTTTGGACGGAGTTATCATGTCTGTCAAAGCCTAACTCTTCATAACAGAGGCTCAGGTAATTGACATCGAGAGGATGAAAAGAAACGGGGAATTACAGAATGCTCAAGTTCTGGCTGGCAAGGATGGATCGAAGTACACGCCCTGGTCGATAGATCCTTACAAAGAACCCTTGGTGAGCTAGCTGCTCGAGCATCAACAACACGCTTGCGGGCTGACAATGACTAGACCTATTGGGAATTTGACATAAAGAACGATGGCACCTTGATATTCTCTAGAAAAGGAGACACTGTTTTGGATAATGCACAATCCCGCCGACAGCTCGATAGCATCCTTGAAACACTTCGTCAACTACAAGCAGAGAAGGAAAAGATGAAAGCCCTATTCGACCAGATGGAGCAGTGGGGGCCCTACCTATTTTATCCACTACCTCCGGCGGCGCCTCCGCAACCTCCCGTCTGGAATTTTGGGCGGCTGGAACATCCTACTGTGACCCCGGGAATATCAACACGACTCGCGGTAAGTCCGCCCAGGGCAAAGGGGATCAACAGGCACATCCACGGGGACAGCGTCGACAACAGAAAGATGGAAGGGAAGGTTCAGCGCGGACTGGACAGCAAGGTGAGAATCAATCATTTTGATCAAGGGAGTTCTTGTTTCTTAGACCCAACAGCCATACTGGATAGAATCAAACAGACAAAGAAGTCCCGTGGGAAACGCCGATAGTCTGCTAACCAGGATACTTTCCACCTAGTCTCCATTGCAGACCACGTGAGGAAGACAGTCGTTCCTCCTTCCACCATTGTAGCATAACATTGAAGCAGATTTCAGGTACATGTGGCGTTGAGACCGAACTGTTCACGGGATGTTACGAGCATTCTCGTCCGTTTGTATCGTTGCCAGTAAATTATGGTAATTTCAGCACTGTACAGTGTCGATTGGACGCTGGAATGCACCACCAATTTGTTCTGCGAAATGTATATACGTATGTGACCAGTCATAGAATTTCTTGAACATTTCGAAGTCAAAGTCGTATATACTGGCAAACACGAGACTCGGAGATTCCGGTAAAGAACCATCAGGGTCATGAAATTAAGATGACGTTTGATTGGTGTTGACGCCGCCAGCGGCCAAACCAATCGTTGGAGTTTGTTTTCTCAGCATGCTTCGTCGAGTAGAAACAACATTGTGATCCTCAAGCCCAGAGAATACGCTCAGAANNNTCTGGAATAGTCGAAATTGAGGCCATGAGGACCAACACAGCACAACATAACGATATCTCTCACCTTCATTTCCTCGAGTTCCAAGTAGCACAGTAATCCTCATGGCCACACTGAATAACTGTATGGCAACCCGAATCTGCTCCCAGCGACCATCTTCCCACTTTCGACACGTCATCACCGGATCTCAAAAGGACACCAAACCCATCTTACGACAGAACATCTTCGCAATGCTCGCATACAGTAGGCCAACCATGATACACTGACCCGGAAATGGGATGTGATTGGAATCAACCAACCTCTCGGGCCCATCTATGTCCCATCAGGCAACGTCGATGACCGAAGGGCCAGAGAAAAGCAGACGCGTCCATGGGAATAATGCATCCTAGGACTACTGTGAGTGGGCGTGAGTTACTTGATACTTGATAGGACATACCAAGTTCAGCCTTGACGACCACTGGCATACAGTAAGAAAGTCTTCTGACTCTTCTCGTTCGCAAGCCCAAAGGAGATTCCCCGCAACTCAAAAAATAACCCGACTCCGTCGTGATCAGGCCTGGGGGTTTGATGATAATGATTGATAATGTGATGATAATGGTGATAATGGATAATGAGAATGATAAAGTGGGTTGATTGACTTTACCTTTGTGCCAAGGCGAATAACCTTTGGGAAGTATCGAGTCTTTTCTCGGGGACGGACTTGAATGGGGAAGACGTCGGGTCGCAATAGGTATTCGACTTGTCTAATGCCTTCGAGGTGCCAGGACGCGAATAAACTAGTGGGTGTATGCTGTCGCGTGAAGTGAAAGAGATCGAAGTGGATGGTAAAGAGGTCTCACGAGCAGCAACTTCGCCGTCTTGAGAACTTATTGTATCTGTATCTGTATCTATATCTGAGAACACGCCCCGGCATTGAATCTATGCATCATCGTAATTGACCGATTTACGCACTGATGAAAGGGAACGCGAGTTCGAGTCCGCGATATCACCCATGCCTCATGGTTGGCCCATCAAGGATTTGTGGGTCCCCCATTCAGAGAACCCGAACCACGGCAAGAATACCGTCTGAACGCGATCCAATTCAAGTTACTGTATGTATTGACTGATCCATCTTCAATACAGTCGTATTCATCTACCACCCCACGTCCTGAGAAATTTCAGCACCATTGGTAAATCCGAACACTCCAACACACATCATCAGCTGAACTCACCAAAATGAATGATCACTGTCCAAGTGGCCTCCGGATTTCGGTGATGGGTTCGGGTTCTGTCGCGTACAGTACCTAAACACATGAGATCGATTTGAGTCGAGGGGAGGGTTGGGGTTAGAACACTCCAAACTCAGTAGTCGGGAGTCGGGAGGAAGAAAGGAAGGAAGAGAACAGTGGTTCGAATTTTACCATTCGAATCCTCTTTTTAATATTAATTTGCGGGCACAACGTGGGGATCATCCGGAAAGTTGAACCCCCGACCTCCCAGTGAGATTCACTCGCGCACATCCGCAACGTAAGGGTGGAAGGTATCTTGTTTTACAGATTGCTCAAATTAAGACGCGTCACCCCAGAACTGTCTACGAGAGTTGGGTCACTCCGTCAACTTGAAAGCCAAAAGCAGGAGAAAACAAACAGTGCAACGAGGACGAGCATTCCAGGGGACCAAGGGGACATGGGTGGTTGAACCTACATAGCCTCCTTGACAGTCCAAACGTTCACGCATGTAACGTCCGTAGATCTCCCAAAAAGGCTGTAAAACGAGGCAGAAAGACAGAATAGACGTGGGAGGGAACGACACCGCGAAGACAGGGACAAAAACCAAATTGTATGCTTGGCTTCCACGCACGACGGTGCCGCGCTCTACGAATTTCGAAATGGGGTTACACCATAAAGCAAAACAGTACGAGGCGGTGCAAAGTCGAAGATAGGGAAGTCGGGAAGACCAAGCAAAAGCGTGTGTTGGAAAGGGAATAGATCCCTGCTTGGAAGTTGGGAGTGAAATGAAGGATACAGTGACCCGCCGGGAGGGGAATTCGCGCCTGGTTGCTGGGAGGGATTGGACGGATTGGTAGGGAGGGCCTGGTGGCTGCGGACAGGAATAGGAAGCGACCAGGTTGTTTCGGTGAGAATAACCCGTCAAAGGAGAGATAAAGCGGCAACCAGAACTAAGATTATCATAGGAACCTTATCTCACTATAACGTGAACGCGCGATTGTGGGGATTCAGAATCGCGGAGGTGTAGGGATGTGTTCACCGGGATATGCAAGACGAAGATGTGGTTTGGCGACTGAGTGTATGGAATTGGAGATGAGGATAACATATACGAACTTGGGGATGGCTCGCGGTTCGGTAACCAGAATGCGCCCCATTTTGATGTGCATTCTCATCAGTGTCCGGACTCGAGGAGCGCGATGAGTAACGCCCTCACAGGCGACATGCCAGTGGGTCCGAAAGCGAGTCATTGAGAGAGCAAGTTGGAACGGAGGACCTTCCTTAATTGGACGACAGACAGGTAGTGGCGGGGATGACCGGCGTTACTTGCGTCACGCCGGGTGCAGACCTCGAGGCTCCTGGGGTCAAAAACGAGCCAGAAAGAGCCGCCATTGAGGGAAATTGGGCACGGGCAGGAGGGAGGACAGGTTACGTACTTGAAAAAGTGACCATACGAAAACGGCAAGTGGGGGAAAGTGACCGCGCTGAAGAGGCAGCAGCACAAGCGGTTTTTTTGTTCGAATTCAACGACTCGGAATCCCTTGAATTACCCCGCCTGTACTGCCCGTCTCTGTTAACGTCCTCCTTCCGCTGCTACGACGACGAGCGACGCCATCACCACCAGAGTCACCCTGTAACGGCGACCCC
>JANAWD010000485.1:1838-32818 GCA_027627245.1 Meripilus lineatus | reverse complement strand
GGATCGGAATATATCCCCAGATCCCAGCAAATATCCATCTCCAGCTCCGATTAGAATGTATTCCCTGATCCAGTCTCAGAAATCTATCTCTAGCTGGGTCAGAATGTATCCCCAGACCCAGCAAATATCCATCCCTAGCTCGATAAGAATGCATCCCCTGATCCAGCAAATATCCATGCCTAGCTTGATTAGAATGCATCCCCTGATCCAGCAAAAATCCATCCCTAGCTGGGATAGAATAAATTCTCTGATCCAGCAGGAATTCACTCCTAGCTGGATCGGAATATATCCCCAGATCCAGCAAATATCCATCTCCAGCTCGATTAGAATGTATCCCCTGATCCAGCAGAAATCTATCTCTAGCTGGATCAGAATACATCTCTAGACCCAGCAGAAATCCACTCCTAGCTAGATCAGAATGTATCCCTGGACCTAGCAAAAGTATATCCCTAGCTGGATTAGAATGTATCCCTAGACCAAGCAAAAATCTATCTCTACCTGAATAAGAATACATCCTATTGCCTACTAGAAATCTATTTCTAGCTGGATCAGAATACATCATAAGCCAGCAAGCAATCATATATTTCGTAATATTTGCAGTATATCTTGCTGAGTAGGATATATCTCAAGCCAGCTAGGTAGGACCAGCAGTGCTGAAAAAAAACGTTACCCCTATTTTTGAGCAGTACCTGGGTATAGGATATATCAGAACGGCTCCACCTTGTGCCATGAGTTGTGCCTCATGCTTCAAGAGCTCGGCAACAAATGGCGAAGCCTTGAGAGATGTAGTGTCCAACTGGGACGCGGCGATTCTCTAGGATGAAACTTGTAAAGTGATGAAAATAGACGAGTATGAACAGACTCACCAAGCACCCTTTGAAATCACCATCAAAGTTACTGAATGCCTCAGAGGTGACGTCTTCCGGAACTCTGTGAATGGCTTTCTCGAGAAGATTCTGGAGTCTCACTAGCAGATACTCTTCGGGATCTGCTCTTTTCTGAAAGGACTCATAGATGCGGCGAATGTGATCTTGCTCCATAGTTAGAACAGAGAGCTAAGCAAAGTAAGCAAATAGCGGAACGATGGTGTCGAGAGAGATCAGTGTGGGACGAAGAGAAATACCGCGTTGACAGGTATTGCATTCTTTTGGCGCCCATAGATGCTTGATATGGGTATGACGTCAGGGAAGTTGTACGTAATGCATTCATATACAACCAAAGGCATTTGCTGCGTACATGTTGTATATTATACTGGCTCGTTGCTACTTTCATTGCAAGAACATAGCAACGGACATTGCAAATGCTGGCATGAATGATTACTAACGAGGATGCACGATATGCACACAAGACGGTATTCGTGCACAGACGATTGTCCAAAACACGGTCGTCTCACATGAGACAAGAGAACATCGAGTCAAAGAGACATGCACCTTATTTCGCCATCCATACTCGCTGTCTTAGCCATCGTGGCCTCCGGCCCTGCATCCTACCCAACAAAGTTGCCCTCCATCACTATGGCGACCTACGGAATGAGTGTCGTGTCCAAGATTGTGACCAAGTCTGTGCAACTCAGACGCGGTATGCGACACTGACATCGTATCTCGGCGGCACCCCTCTGGTCTTTGTGTCCCCTGCTGCCGACCACGAAGCCACTCATAGCACACAACACTCATCTCCGAGAGTATGCCAAAGCGTGGTCCTGATACCAAACCCGCTCTTGATGAAATCCTCATATTGCCGAACGCGGGTACGGGAATGCAGCGTGAGGATGGAAGCACTGAAAATGTTGAATATGTCATGTATGTTGCGTCTTGATGAGGAGCCCTTCCGTGTATCCTCATAGAACTTCAAGAAACGAGAAAACAACTTTTGGTTAGGACAGGTGGAGATGATGGCGGGCACGAGAAAAGCCATCCAACAGCACCGGAAACTCATTCAGATCTATGGACTGTAGTGCTTGACGAGATAAAACTAACCTATGCTAAATCCAAAGTACCGCCGCCACCTGCAATCCACTTCTGCAATGATATACCGAGAGTCTTCCAGCATTGGCTCAAGTCCAACATGATTGCGATTGAAGGTCAAGGGATTCCCATGAGGTTTTGGAACGTGTTCTATCATGATCTCGGTTCCTCAAACTCGAGCGGTGGAACTCGGACGACCGCGGTTCGGAATGAGTGGGGAAAGTGTGAGGTGAGTAGTTGCTTGCGTTTGTATCCCAACATCACGACGTACCGTTGATGACTTGCTATTGCAAACAGTTTATCTGCGAAGAGAAGGAACGTCAGGGTAGTGAGAAGAAGTTCTGGGAGAAGTACTCCGACGAAAAAGGCGCTCACCATCGTTTCCAAATAATCCTCAACTGCGTGAAGGGCGAGCGCAATGCCCACGACGCCAGAGACTGCACCGATGCAAGCGCCGGTGAGTCTTTGTTGATAGCATCTTGCGATGCCACATCTTCATTTCTACTGTTTTACCGAGTGGGATAGTTTATCATACATCTGACTCGTATTGAAGATCCTCGTACCAAACAGCACAGAGCAAGGCCGCCAGAGCCTGATGATATCTCATCTCCGCTCTTCCTGTCTCTCTTCTGCCATCCAGACCCTCCGCATCTCATCCCAAACTTCTCCTGTGTATCGTGTCAGTGCCTTGAGAGCACGCTTGAATGTTGGCTCCTTCGGGTATTGCGTTATTGTCCCGAGAGGCGGGAGGCGCGATCCTGGTCAAGAGTGTTCCCGAGGCGGGATATTGGCGATCTCGGCGTGGTCGAGTGTCACAAAGATGGTAAACTCATCGGACAGCAGTCCGACAAGCATAGTATTCGAGCGGAGGGTACAACGAGGGTGGAGGGAGGATTGCGTGCCCCGCTCGCAGTGCTCCTTGAGGATGATCGAACAACGTGGCTGATGCCGCGTGTGACGGTGGGAACGGTTGTGGTCCAGCGCGACTGCCACCGCGCCCACCGTCCAGGGGACTGTGACTGTTCCGAACGTACTTGGCCTCTGATGCAAACCTTCCTGTGATTATTACCTTTGACAGACCTAAGGCTGACATTGTGCTCTCACCGTTTCCAATCTGTGACTTGATTCACTCGACTTTATAGTGCCAATCGCATCTTGACCGTGTGGTGTAAAGCACGACTTGAGGTAGACCCATTAATATATGCACTCACTCATGGACTAATTGAGCTTGTTGGCGACACAGAATGGCCAGAGGAAAAGGGAAGAATAAAGCCGGTAAAGCGACGGTAGAAGAGGTGCCAGATGAAGCTGAGGTTGAAGTGCGCACGAGGAGAGAGAAGGCGGTGGAGGAGAATGCAAAGCTGAGAGAAATAATGGGCATTGGAAGGGCGGATATCAGCAAGGTGAGCCGAGGTCGGCCGGCCATTTACTGCGTGCTGAATCCCTTGGGCCAACAAGGCAGAGGCCGTCCGAGAGGTCCAGGGTCTCTCCAGGTCTTCGCGGAGATTGGCCAAGTCCGCGGCTGCGCAGGGGGACAACCCAGCTGAAGGGATCAAGTTCATCACGGACAAGATTGGCCCCCCTCAGGAGCACAATGACTTCAGATCAAGGAAGTTTTCTGTGCCTGTGAGCGACGTTCACCAGGGAACGGTGAGGAATGCCATGAAGCAGGAGAGGCAGCAGCACTTAGCAAAGATCCGATGGATTATAGAGTACCTGGAGGCTGTTGGTGAGTGGCGATGACGTGCTCTTGTTGTGAGAACGACATGATACTGAGCTACTTTATCCGTTTACTTCTTGGGCCGATGTGACGCAGAGGCGGCCACGATTCATATAGAAACTACCCTAGAGGAGTTGCGCCAACGCCCTCGTTCGGATGACAATTTGCAGGAGGCCAAGGCGATAGGCGAACGTCTGGCCCCAAAGACGGTGCCGGAGATCTCCACGACGTGCCAGGTGGTGGATAGCAACGGAGAGCGGATTCTTGTGTATATTGCTCGGCATACAAGGGACAACGGAACAAAATGGACCAATGGCGGTATATGTGTAAGCACTTCCTCTTGTATCTGGGATGGAGCTGGACGATGAACACGCCGTTGTGTCGTCGTAGCCTATGCACCGAAATGCGAAGAGTCGGGATACGCAGTCACTCTTCTATAGATTCCAGAGTGCGCTTAACGTGTTCGCGAGAGACACACGGCATGCGTTCGACCAAGAGAAGAACTACATGGCATACCAAGTCGCGGGCCATACGATCATGAAGGAGGGGCAGAAGATCATGGAGACGTATATGGAGATGAAGGGGCTGCGACATGATTGCCTCATGTGGAGTGAGCAAGGCCATCCCGAGGTGGGTCAATGAACGAGATGTCGACAGAAGAAGGATTACTCAGGTGTGGCACAGCGAGTGCATCCCTCCGCCGAGCTCCTGGGGAAGTGCAACGCAGACAGGGATAAGGTGATCGAGCTGATGTTCAGCGACTTCGCAGTCCAGAACTACATCGGATGGCTCATGAGGGCCCTTTTCCCTGTGGAGTATGAAAAGCTCCGTCTGTCATGCCGACGCGCCAATTGGGCCACGAAGAACTGGGACACGAACGATCCAGCGAAGGACGAATTGGCTGATGAAGCCGGGATCTTCATGAACCACGTATCCCTGTGGAAGCTGACGGCAGAGATGCACAGAGATTGGAATGATTATTTCTGTGTCATCTTCTGCGATGGTAAGTTCTCTGACGGACAAGCAGTGTTTCCGGACTTGAACCTCAAGTTTAGGTGAGTAGGCTTCAGGGATATACGTGCTTGGACTCTCTGACGTCTGTCGAGGGGCAGCTACAAACCCGGAGACATCATACTATTCTATTCAGATGCCTTGTATCATGCAATTCTGCCGTGGGTGCCAGGAGTCATGACAAAGGCTCCATCCCGTCTGCCCGAGGAGACCCGTCAGGCATACCAATTGAGACTGCGGGAGGACCACTCTGATATCATCACTCCTGGTCGCGTCTCATGGGTGCTCAGCACGCACAAAGACATGGTGGAGAAGTTCACAAGCGATGGGTATGAGAAGTATCTATATGACAAAGACCAGGTGTACGACAAGCGTTCCCAGCGGGACAAGCGCAAGGCCGAGGAGGCTGGACTTGATGAGGCAGCGTGAACTCTGATATCTCCGATGTATAGTCAATAGAGTGTCTGTTCTGCAGAGTGCTTTCAGTATGACAACATGCTTGAGTAGAAGCCCTTTACCTTATGTCACATACTATCCATCTCAGGCGTACCAATGAGCAAAGTTCAGGTGTCGCAGGCGTGTGTGCACTGCAAGTGACTGACTGCGTGGAGGGAAAGTGAATACTACAGATTATGCATTCGGTTGCTTACTCTGGGAGACACGGTGCAGTTATCACAGGAGACAAATGATACCGAGCTTGCAACATGATAAGCCACCCGAAAAGCGTGGTGGTCAAGATGTGGTTCGTCCAGTTTGAGAACCATAGGCGAGAAATGTTCCAGGGGTATCAAATGTGGTGAGCCAAGGTCCTGTAAAGGGTGTATGATTGTTCATGTGTCGTGCACAGGTACTTAAAGTGAGTCTGTAATAAATCGGAAGGGTTTGGAGCGTGTTGAACTATACAAAGGTCGCTCGAGAACACAGACCAGGCTCCATCGCAGACATTTAAGCAAGAGCAGACATCATAGAAGAGATCGTCAAGCCATAGTAACGGACACCGCGAGCTTGACATAGAGTGCGGAGATGTTTATGACTCAAGGAGCGAGAAAGTCTACAGGAAGCCAAAATATGACATCGAGGGCGGATGGCTCGCAAGGGAACCGCAGGCAATCCCTGAACGTAAGAAAATCTTGGGAATCCAGCTCGTCAAATGAACAGTACAAGTGATGAGAGGGATGCAAGAAAGCACCTAAGTCGCCGAGGGCAAATTTTGGCACTTCGAGATGAGGCTCAGCCGAGCAAGGGTTTGTAACGGGGCCTCAGAAGAACGCGATTACTGTATCTACGAATGTTCGCACAGCATGTCGGAATTTGAACCAGGAGCTGATGTGGGATCTACCGCCATTGCGAGGAGCGCGAGCGACGCCAAAGGGCACTGGTGAAAAACGGAAAACATTCACGGGATCTGTGGCAAATGGGGGAGCATGGCGATCGGGAACCAGCTTGTTGTGTCATATACATACCTTTGATTCCTGTGCAGTTTTGATTGGGGCCTACAAGTTGGTTAGAGGGGGGGCGACGATGACTCTTCTCGGACGACGAATTAGGCGCCCACACACGCAGTTACGGGAGACATCGGGAAAAACGATGCATGCAGTAGGAAAAACATAGGCGGAAGTGTAAGCTCTGTCCAAGAAAAGAAGGCGATAAGGGGGTGCCTACCTATGCACACATAAAAGGTGCTGGAGGAGGAAGAATCGAACCAAGGTGACTCGAGCAAAGACCGACTCGGAGGGCGGAAGTCCATTTCTGGTAATGAGACTTGTTCCGCATATATCCATGGCTCCCTTGCCTTGAGAGTGCTGAAGTCAAAAGTGAAAGCAAAAGCACTCGACAGAAGAAGATCCCCCAACTCAGAACGACCAACAGAACCGTCGAATGGTTGATTGGAAGAGCGTGAGCATTTGGTGCTCTCATCACGTGAAAGGACAGCGAACCATTTCATCCTGACATACCGACCCCGGGGATTTGGGTCGGAAAGCTCCATCGACATCCATCTCGTACGACCAAATTCCATTGCAGACCTATGTTGGCACTATCAGAATGTTCGGAACTATCGATTCGTACACAACAAAGCTGGTGAGTCTATTTGGATGGCTGGAGTTGTTTCATTCCCATCGCTTGCATCATCGTACTCTGTCAAGGGAGAATTGTGGCACCGTCGAGTTAAGAGGATACTACCTACCTACCTACCTACATACCTACCTGCCGGTGAAGCAAATACATCAAGTTCGAGGTAGAGAAACTGTATCGAGGACGGAAGTATGAAACAAAATCAAGAATGAGGTCACAAAACAAAACCAAGAATGCGCTACTCAAGTACAAGGGCGGGAATAGGAATCATCGTCTACACTGATTTTCGAGGCGCCAACTCAAAGGGGTGCAACATCTTCTACTAGCAGGTGGCAAGAAGGAGACGAGCCAATCACACTGGGCTTTTGTCTGCCAGTGGTCGTCAGCGCCATGAAGCATGAGTGATTCCGTACTCTCACTCTCCTCCTCCGATAGTTTACCAACCCAAAAGAGGGCATTAGGAAACGTTTCACGGATGTACTGTTTATATGGGTCGTTGTCTTCCAGACGCGATGGCAGATAGAGGGAACGCAGAGTCGGGTGGGGTATTATGGTGGATGGGATTCGGCAGTGCGAAATTGAGGACGGCACTTCGAGGCCCAGTCGGATGACGTTGGGACAGAAATGGGAGATGGAACGCACGAGGCGGAGAAAATCGCATGTTGGCAGCTCAACATCGGTCATGTCTACGATCACGATATCAAGTTGCCGCACGGTGGAGATGTTGTGCAGCAGAGAGTCAAACTCATGTTGCCACCCAGAGGGATCATACCATGGCGTGCCCTCCGCTGGCACATTGTGATTTAGCCACCCCGAGGGATCCGTTACCCTAACCTTAACCCACACCGAGGGATCCGTTCCACGAGGGGTAGGAGGAATGGCTTCCACGTCTCCATCGGGTGTTAGATGGAATGTGCTTGATTCGTACTGAAAAGAGGAAAGGGAGGTGAAACGAGATAAGATGTGCCAATCCGTGAGTTCATCAGGGGGGAAGTATCCAAGGAGAATGGACATGGCGGTGATTTGCGGAGGATGACAGCAGGCAGGAAGAGCTGCAAGGAAGGATGCCAATGACACATTGGCATTCGGAATGTCATCGTTGCGTCGCTCAAAGGCACGAGTTGGGTAAGGAAGGAGTACCGCATCTCTGCGGGGCATTGAGACTCGGTCAAAAAATTGGACTCGTGTGAGTTTTGGGAAAGACGCATGGGTGAGAAAAAGTGAGGATGGGGTGGCCAAATAATCGAGTGCGGGGAACGGCTTCCGGGTCGAAGAAACCTCGAAGGGAGAGGGGATGATGTAGTATAGAACGAGGTCACGAAGAGACCTCAATTCGCATAACAGCAATGCCTCATGAAGATGCACGGGGATGTCTGCAGCAAAGCGGACCAAGGAAGGATAGAGACCGACATTGACAAAGGACATGATGCGAATGTCGTCAAATTCTTGCGGATGGGCGTGGTGTGCCCAGGAGGAGACCAGCAGGCTGGCGGTTTTTGACGAGTGGGTGTTATCATGGCAAGCATCTGGACAGTTGCAAGTGCCGCGAAAGAAGGGAGGCCAGAGAACGACGTTATCCGTGGACGGTGGAGTGTAGAGCGTGTGCAAGTCTCTTAGACAGAACAAAAACTGGAGGTCTTTGAGTCCGTCTTTTTGTCCTTTGCTGAATTGTTGGAAGAAATGTACCAATCGAACTCGACCATCGGTGAGCGGCGGTTCGAGATAGATCTCAGTGGAGACCGTGCGGATATTGAAGATGCCGCCAGGATATTTCTGCAAGAACGCCTTGAACAGGTCCCGACCAACGACTACGTCTTGCGTGTCTTTCAGCCCAATGTGGGCACTCTTGATGAGTGATACATGGAGCTGAAATCGCTCCCAATCTTCTGTGGTGAGAGATTGGCCAGGCTCTAGATCCTACAGTTTGCGTATCAGTGCTCAGGAGTGAACAGCACTACCTGTGCGAGAAGAGACTCACCACTTGCACTTTACGGTGTTCACCAATTGCTGACTCATACTTCAGCTTACGATATGGCAGGGTAGCAAAGACCGAGATGAATGATGGGACTGTTGACCAGATAAAGGGAAGGAAGGTCGCATGGAAGAAATGGCATGTTCTGACAAGCTCAGGAAGCCCAGACGGAGAGCGATCTGCGAACTGATCCGAATTATGACTTGCTACGCGTTCGGGGTATGTTTGAAAATTGTAGCCAGCTATCCTGCGGGAGAATGTTGATGGATCTACAAAGGAAGGAAGAGGACCGCGGAGGGCATTGACGATCGACTCGGGGATATCAAGATCAATCTGGAGGAGGTCAAAGATGGTTGTGGTAGGCATTGCGAACCAGGAAATTCGATGAGAGGGAGGACGATTGGCAGGGATGATGAGGGAGAGCTTGAAGGTTCGTCCAATGAATGCAGACCAATGCTGAATGGGCGCTTCGAGTTTGCTTCGAGTTCAAAGTTATTTATAACCGGAAGTTAACAGGCATTTTATCAGGTTTAGACACTGTTTACTCTAGTCAAATCTAACCCAAAATTGGCATGCTCTCTCGAGCTCGCATGCCGTGGTCCAACAGGCTCCTCTGCCGCTGCAGAGGTGAATCATCTTCCCTGGTTGAGCTCCATTCACCAGGTTGGTTTGTTCTGCAGGCACTTGTGCCGACACGCTGACCGGGACATTCACCAGATTTTCACGTATTATTTGTTGTCACAATCAAGCCCATCTATGGACGAAATGAATGCCTCGCAGACACAAACGTCGCAAAGCTCCTCGAGCGAATTAAGGAGAGCGAGGCCAGAGCACGCGCTAATCATGAGGATTACCCTCCCCGGCCGACAGTTTGTATTCGAATACACCTTCTGCGCCACTCCTGACCACCGATGGACTTGTCCCTCCTCCGCTTCTCACAGTCTGCAACTACTTGGCCACCATCGTCATCCATTCTCTCGGATGGGGAAGTAGCAATCGCCCTAACCATCCTGCTGGATTTCATGAACGTCGTGGATGATTCAGACTGGTAACCGTTGACCCGCAGCTCATAGGACTCGGTTGTCAAATGAAAATCTTACGGGTGAAGCAGCTCCGAGGGCGGACCGCTTCGGA
This sequence comes from Meripilus lineatus, assembly GCA_027627245.1. Lineage (NCBI taxonomy): Eukaryota > Fungi > Basidiomycota > Agaricomycetes > Polyporales > Meripilaceae > Meripilus > Meripilus lineatus. The sequence goes on along the minus strand of JANAWD010000485.1, from coordinate 22,944 downwards.
GAAAGTATATGAACTGACCCTCCTCGATCAAGATGATCATCGGGATCTGAGAGGCAGAGGTAACGACCCTTCATCTGCGGTACATTGGTCAGGTCTCATCGGGGATCGGAAAGGGGTGTCTGCCTACGCAAGTCCGTACATCCATTGTCCACGGTCGTTCACTTGGACAAGTGAACTTAGCTATGGTGAGCGTACAACAAGGGGGCGCCGTCTTTGCCTCGTGGTCTCAATATGCGACCCACTGTGTGGCTGATCGAAGCCGTCAGCAACAAGATGAGGTCCCACCTGTCCAATGTTTCTTGTTCGGACCGCTCACCTCCCGCTGTCACCGGTCCATATGGTGTGGCAACGATAGGCGCCCATGAGAGTGAAGCGGCTGCTGCCACGCGAATGGGGGTCTGTTGGCAACCACCACCATGCTTCCGTCTCCCCCCAGGTCTCTCCTGCACCCCTTCATTGCGGGGAGCCTGGGGTGGTCTGTTCCTGTGCCCTCTGGTTCCTCAAGAATGTACTGGCCGAGAGCCCTTGCCCTTGATGTCTGGCCCTCAAGATCGTGCTGGGGGGTGCTGTATGCTGTTGGCATGCCGGGGATTCAAGAGTTAGAGTTTTGGGTTGGGTAGGGGGTTGGTTTTGGTTGTGTCGGAGATGGCGAACGTCCGACAGGTGAGTGTCCCGGTTGACTACCCTATGGAACATGGTTGATTGCCACCTTGTTGCTGTTGGCCTCCGCTGCCTATTGTCCGGTCGCTGGCGGGTACTACCTGGACGGAGATATCCGGGTTACCTGTCGCCTGGTCATTGGCATGAGGTCAACGCACGCCCCGCCTTGTCTTTCACAGATAGTTCATTCACAAATGGGATAGAATGATCCCCAAGTGAACATGGGATTTGTGACTCTATGCCGGTCTTCTGCCGGTCTTGAGCATGGATCCTATCAGGGTATTTATTTACTTTACCTGAGTATGCCATTGTAGCGCCCCAAGTGACCAAGGGATTTGTGACTCTATGCCGGTCTTCTGCCGGTCTTGAGCATGGATCCCATCAGGGTATTTATTTACTTTACCTGAGTATGCCAATGTAGCGGCGGCATTACTGCCTGCTGGATGGGGTGAACATATCATGCCCTTCTGTACAAAGTAGTATACATGCCTAGGTGGTAACCGGAGATCTTAAAGAAGGCATTGCGCGCTTTCTGGACAAAGGTAAAGTTATCTTCTGCGGCATTTGCCTGTCCCTGCATGCGGTGAACATGCGGCCAACATGCCACTCTGTTAGGTAAGGGGCGGCATGGGCAAGGGTTTATATGATACATGGGAGTGGGGAGAACTCCCCTAGTGCCCCCGCTTTTCGCCCCACACCCTTGTATCCCCCCCTGGTTTCTGTACACCCGCTAGCTACTCCTTCTATAACTGTGTGGGATCAATATATCTCATTCTCATTCTCATTTCATTCACTGGTGGTCTGTGTGCCGGCATGGGGAGAGGGAAAGGGAAAAAGAAGGGTGGGAAAGCTAAGGCGGCAGCAGCAATGGACCTGGCGGAGGACTTGGCGGCGGAGTTCAGGGAAGCTTCAGAGGGTGAGGTGGTGGTGGTAGTACCGGCCAAAAAGAAGCCTAAGCGCAAGGGGAAGAAGAAGGTTGTGAAAGTCAAGGTGGAGGAGGTGATAGAAGCAGAGGTCCCAAAGGAAGACCCCCCGAAGCTGACAAGAGGGCAGAAGGCGGTGGAGGAGAACGCGAAGTTGAGGGAAATCATGGGAATAGCCAGGTGGAGCATCAACAAGGTGAGAGGGTGCCGTCCGGTCTTGCAATAATTGCCCCCCAGCTAACCCTCTCCTGTTGACAAGGCAGAAGCAGTGCGGGAAGTTTCTGGCATCACGCGTGCTACTCGCTCTTCGGCCAGGTTTGAGGGCCAGGAGGTCGACAATCCCGCCAAGGGGATTCAGGAGGTCACAGACGAGATCTGACCGCCGCAGGAGCACAATGAATATAGGTCCCGCGAGTACTCGATCCCGACGAGTGAGGACCACCAAGGAACGATCAGGAGGGCGATGAAGCAAGAGAGGGCGCAGCATGAGTCCAAGATCAAGTGGATCCTGGACTACCTGGAGACCGAAGGTAGGCGGCGTTAGCATCATTTCGAAAGGGAGTTAACCAACTCTTTCTGGGTACACGGGATTGCAGATGCGGCCACGATCCAGTTCGATACAACCTTGAAGGAGTTGCGCAGTCGCCCACGGTCGGATGACAACCTAGCACAGGCCAAGGCGAGGGAGCAGGCATTGGCTCCAGACACTGTGCCGGCCATCGACACGACAACTCAGGCTGTGGATAAGAATGGGAAGCGGTTGCTTGCCTACATCGCTTGGCACACGATGAACCAAGGGACAAGGTGGACTCACGGTGGAGTCTGTGTAGGTGGTTTCTTTGCTGGGTTGAGAGCGTCACGGTGACGGCTGGATTCTGCTAGGCTATGCATCGGAACGCCAAGGCGAAGAAGACGCAGATGCTGTATTTTAAACGGAAGAGTGCTCTCGACGTCTTCGCGAGCGATTCCCGTCATTCGTATGATCAGGAGAAGAACTACATGACGTTCCACATCGTGGGACATGTGATGATTGACGAGAAGGGGGCCGAAATTTATATAGGCTACATGGAGATCAAGGGACTCCGACACGACTGTATCATGTGGAGTGAGGTCGGCCATGCCGAGGTACGTCATCGGACGGACATGAGATTGGAGAAGGCTGACAGACAGTGACCATAGCGCGTCCATCCCTCCTCAGAACTTCTCGGAAACTGCAACGCCGAGAGGGATGAGGTTCTGGAGTTGATGTTCACTGACTATGCCATTCAGAACTACCTCAGTTGGCTCGTGAGGGCGCTTTTCCCCAAGAAGTACGCCAAGCTCCGTCTGTCCTGTAGGCGTGCCAATTGGGCCACCCAAAATTGGAACACGAATGACCCGGAGAAGGATGACTTGGCGGATGAAGCTGGGATCTTCATGAACCGAGTGTCCTTGTGGAAGCTCACCGCGGAGATGCACCGAGACTTCAATGATTATTTTTGCGTCATATTCTGCGAGGGCAACTACACCGGTGGGGAGGCGGTCTTTCCAGACTTGAACCTCAAGTTCAGGTAAGTCCCCCATCTTCCGGTGTTGACTGGACCTGACTTTGCGTGGCCAGCTATCGGCCGGGAGATATCATTCTTTTTTATTCAGATGCGTTGTACCACAGCATCCTTCCTTGGGTGCCAGGAGTGATGTCTGAGGCACCGGCCCGTATGCCTGACGAGACAAAGCAAGCTTATCAGCTGAGACTTCGCCAAGACCACTCCGATATCATCACTCCCGGTCGCGTCTCATGGGTGCTGAGTACTCACAAGGATATGGTGAAGAAGTTCACCGAGGACGGCTATGAGAAATATCTTTACGACAAGGATAAGCCTTACGACAAACGATCTCAGCAAGCCAAGCGTAAGGCGGAGGCGGCAGGCTTAGAAGGCTGAGGTGATGAGGGCGCGTCCCACCTTAGTTCTTCAGATTGTCGATCGAGATATGTTTGTATCTGTCAGAGCGTATAGATCTGTGAATTTATCTACCGTGTTATAACTTCCCCCGTCGTATTGTCAATCTATTTCTGGCCGACCACAAATGTAATCATTGTAGGGACATCATTGGGTGACGGGTGCCACCGTGGATGAACGGACCCATAAAATCCCTGGTGATTTCATCGAGATGATTGACAGGGAGCACTATGAAGACATGCGAAATTTGACCGCCGTGGTGCACACCGTGATTAGAGCCCACAAAAAACGGCGGATTACCTTTGAAATACGACCGTGAGTGCCAAGCTGGTTTCATTTTCAATTGAAGGGGTATGAAACTGGAGTGAAATCACAAGTTGTAATTATTTAGATGTTCTTCGGTCTACGACAGGTTGTCCACATGGCATCCGAGTCCGGATCGCGGGTTACTCCCAAATATACCTCTACCTCCTCCTCCTCATCCACCCGCCATCCTTGGTCTCCCCTGCCACAACTCCTTCGCTGACTGCAAAACTCAACAACATATGCTATGTCTCATTTCGGTGAATTTTTCTGTGTTTTGAGGAATAAAACGATCTTCGACACCACGCGCTCGTGGACCTCCGAGTCGACATGGTGCCGAAGGGTCGGATTCGAGATTCCAACCATCGCTGATTGATCACCTTCGACCGCCCTTCCAATCAGTTACACCGAGGTCTGTCCTCCATGCACAACATACCCTCTTATGGCATTTTTCTGCGACCTGTGGACGTTTCAAAGTCCTGGTTTCATGCAAAAAAGTCCCCTTCATGGTATTGAATATTATTCTGCCCCTCTCAAGACCGTGGAAGTGAGTGTATTCATGCCCCTTCACGGTATCGAATACTTTGCTCCCTCTCAACACGCAGGATGAACTTGCTTTTGATATTGGAAATCTCGAACGAACGAGCCGATTGTTTGTAAGGCAGCACCAAGTAGGCGCCTGGCCTGGCGACTCGGTCACATTGATCGATCGACGAACAACAGGATGGAGAGCACGAAGGCTACCAGCGGGGTTCTCCCTGCTCGTTTTGAAGGGGCTGTGGGACATTCTGCCTTCTCTCGTGCTCCATTCTCGGGCCGGGCACGTTTCAGCGGATAAGTATAGCACCATGTCGCTCAATGACTCTTCCCGTGTACAATTCCCAAAGCATACACCTCCCGCACATGGTGATACAGACCTTGCCCAAAATGGGTGCCCCGTGCATGATGATCGTGGAGCTACCCCAAATCCTCCTCCACTTCTTCTCTCATCCTAACGCTCTCATCTTATCCGCTTCATCTAACAATTCTCAATTATCGAAGATGGACAAGCCGTCCAAGTTTCATCCTTATACTGGGCCTCGCTACCCATTGCCCAACCACAAGTCAAGGTTGGAGACGTCTTCGGGCGATCGACACTCTGCCAAACGCACACAGGAAAAGCTGCAGTCGCCACTGGCAGCCGCAGGTTGGTCATTTCGATGCTCTGGGTTGTATCTTTATATGGATTACCGGCTGCAGATTCCACGGACACCATCGAGAAGAGGCTGGAGAGGCTAAAGGACAGGGAGAAGGCGTTGGAAATGCTCGAGCGATCTCTGAGCGCGAAAGCAGAGGAGTTGCAAGAAAGAGAGCATTACATAGAGTGTATGGAAGAAGAGATCAAACAGAAAATCAAGAATATATCGCATTGTGAATCGGCGATGATTGATGACGCTAAGAAAACCATAAAGTTTCTCCAGGACACATTTGCATGTTCCATGTATGTGATTCCTCCCTACGGCGATTGATTACTGATCTGGTTTTGTTTCATAGCTGCCACGATGTAATGTATGTACCAGATCCTTCCTTGATGATATATCTCTTTGAACACTTTGTTTTCAGGGCGTATCCTGTGACGGTAGCGAACTCCAACTGTGGTCACTCCTTTTGTGCCCTCTGTCTCCTGAAGGGCTTCTTCTCGTTATTGGATGAAGACGGATACTGGAGCGCTCAGTTGGCATGCCCAACTTGTCGGACTGCACTTGCTCTCATTCCAGACGACACTCCTCGACCGGCTCACACCTGCCCGTTTATCCCAAACACGGCGACCGACAAAGAAATAACGCAACTCGTGGACTCACTCCATCAATATACCTTCGATGTGCCCGGCCCTGCCGAAGAGATATTAACGTGGTTAATCAATGGAGGATCAAGAGTAAAATGGTGGATACGAGCAAGGTGTGCATATTGCACCTCCATCCGTCTACTATCTCCCTGCTAACCCAATTTTTAGATATGGCAAGTTCGTAGCAGACAGTGTCATTAAGGATTGGGCACAGTGCCAACGACACGAATTCCTTTGTATGGCCAAACTCGTGAACGTGATGAAATATTGAAAGCATCATATGGGCTGCTCTTACTGTACGTTATCCATCCGTTGTAGCATTTGTAGTCGGCGGAGGCATCGCACTCGCGTTCTCCTGGTGTTCGTTTCATTATCCTACTACTCCACCTATCCGTTGAAGAACTCCTTCCTATCACGGCTCTACTCGCAATTTGTCTCCTCTTCCCGCTTGGCCCCGGTATGTTGACTGTGGTATTGTCATGTTGCATATCCTCTTTCTTGTAGTCTGCGCATCTTCTGAGTCTGTAAATGCCATATACAGACTGTGCTCTCACAGTATGTGTTTGATCAAGAAGATCACGGTGGGAATGACCTGCACATATGCACGTCCTGTTCGTTCTCCTTGCCATCATCTCTCCCCACCCGATCTGTTATCTTGCACTGTTATCCGTTATATGACCTGTGCATCCATGGCACCCCGAACAGGCCCCCCTCTCCCTTCTCATGCCCTCGTGAAAGCACACTCTCATCTTCCTCCCCAATCTGACGCCAACCATGTTGATCGATCAGACGCAGATCCTCATGTTCGACCTCGAAAGAGAGTGAGATTTACTGTTGCGAGTCCGCCGTCAGGTGAGATTGCTTCCAACTGTGACCTTACTCAATATGTTGACCGGAAATGGGCACCGCATCCCCTCTTCCTCCCATTCACTTGTCTCAGTTCCTGTCATAGAACGACGCCTCGGAAAGCTACCTGCCGTGCTTTCAAAGAATGCCGGCCACCGCCCCACCACTTCTACTCCTCATGGATCCCGACATCTCACCACTCCCAGTAGCATGTGGTCCACGATAGTTGCAGCCCATCAACGCGAATCACTGGTAGCACCATCTAAGGCTACTTCTCCTCGCCGCTTCACTCCGAGTGAGATTCGTTCCAGGATGGTCAGTCATCCACATAAGCAACCTGATCACTTGCCTTCCATACCCTCCCCTGTTGACGACTCAGAGGATGCTGAAGAGGAAGAGGTCGAGGACGATATCTCCGAGTTTTCCTCTCCTCCTTCTACCCAACGTCAATCTGAACCAGTTGCCACATCCCCTGCTGTGAAGGGACGTTCATCAGAATGTCATTTGGCTTCTGTTCCTGCCCGCTCTTGTCTTCTTCCTCAATACTTGCCTTCACGAAAACCCCGGCGTAAAGGAAGCTTTATGGGCCCCAATTCAAGAACAAGCAACCGGGATGAGACTCAACCGCACGGCATCTGATATCTCAGCAACACAGGTCAGCTAAGCTTTGTTGTATGAATGTGGTGCGTTTTCTTGATTCGGACATTCAAAGAGAATCATACTTGGCAATTAAATGGTGGATACAGATGCAATAAAATCAAGAATACTTCTCGGCCATTCCGATATAAAGACGATAGAAACAACAAAAGGAACGGATGGGGGCGCGTCTCACAGTCGTTCATGATATGTTTGTAGCTGTCAGAGCGTATACATCTGTGACTTTATAAACATGCAGTGAGAGAACAGAGTTGTCATTGTGAGCTTAAGGAACATGTGACGCCAACAACAGAACATGGTATGTCATACTACATGGACAGGAGGAGGAAACGCAGGCAAGCTACCAGAGGGATTCAGTGACATTGCAGTAGGTCAGGCCGATGTGGTTACAAGAGAACATGAAGACGCGCATGTAGTTGGTGAAAAAGACCGGGTGAGGGGTGGCAAGCCAGTCAGAGAACGTGGCCCAGTCTGTAAAGTCCTGATACGGGAAGAACTCTGCTTTGATTATCTGGTACTTCTCACTATGGCGGAACATGGTGTAGCAGACCTGGGCGACGGTATCCTTCATCTGGCATCTGGCGCCAGTGGTGCGATCGTGACGCCATGGACTGCCGCAAGGCATGGAGCAGCCAGAGCAGTAATTGATTGGCCCATGGAAGGGAGGCTGCATCGATCTCTTCATGTCAATCCAGCTCGTGCCATACGTCAGGAAGAACTGGTCAAAGGTGAATCCGTGACATTGCTTTCCCGGCATATGCCTTGGGTTTATTTGCTGACAGACAATGTAGCAGGCAGGGCAGGACGGCCGAAAGTATTCACAGGCGTTCCACGCCATCCGGGTGACTTCGAGCTTGATATCGGCATCCTGTTGAGCGGCAGTGGCCCCAAGCTCCCTCGAGATCCGTGCACGGGCAGACTGGGAAGAGGAGGAGGATGAACCAGAGGAGGAGCTCATAGCATGATTGGTCACAGAAGTGGATGGATACGGCTGTTGGCTGTGACGGGAAGGACCTGCAGTGGAATGACGGTGGGGGCCGGGACCAGTGTGGGCTTGGATGGGTAGCCTGGGAGCAGATGGTGGCAGGGGGGTTGCAGGAGGAGGCCGTCGTTGGGAGAGGTTGGCAGTGAACTCAGAAATGTCCAATGGCTCACCCTCCGATTCCTGAGAGTCCGACCTGCGACGAGAGCGGTGCTGGGAGAGCTGGCGAGTTTGTGTTTGTTCAATCGTGAACCGGGACCTTATCTCACTCGGAGCTGTCGGCGTGGACGACATGGCACTCGGAGTTGTGAGATGTCCGCGGCGGATCAGGGGGGACGAATGTCCACCAGCCATGCTCATCGAGGCAGCAGCAGGGGGCATGCGGGGAGGAGTGGGCTGAAGGACAGACACTGTCAGGTCAATCTTTCCAACTTCAGAAGGGAAATCAGGCTCACCTTGATCGGACTGGGACCAGCACTGGTTTCAGAGTGCTCCTGCAACATCTGCAGTGGACCTGGACGGCGGCCATCATACACAAACGGATCATCAAACAGAGTGTGAGGATCGCCTGCAGGTGCATGCTGACGCTGAATCCCCGGGGAATGAGCTGCGAAAAGAAAAAGGAACCCCAAAAAAAAGAGGGTAAGTGAACAGAGCTAGAGTTGACCGGAGCAAACGGCACACTGACCAGGTTGCTTGCCTGCTGCTGCCATCGACTTGTGGGGTACATATTTTTCCATGTCAATATCCATGAGGGCAGAATCGGGGATGCCGTATTCGAACGAGGAGCCGGGAAGGGAGGTGGGTGGTTGAGGGGCGGCAACAGGTTGAGGAGGCTCGGGAGTGGGAGCCCACTGGATGAGGGGGCCGCTGCGGTTCTCCGGAGTAGCCATGGTTTCCATCCACTGAGAGGCGGAGAAACCAAGATCCGGCAATCCTGAGGGGTTGTGCACAAAGTCCTCAACCCGGTGGCGATCTGAGGGGGGAGGATCAGCTGCAGGAGGGATTGGATGATGGGGAAGGTGAGAAGCACAATAGGGAGGGGGAGGGTTCGTGACTTGAGGGCATGACAGGAGGTGGAGGATAGGCGGGGGTGGAGAAGGAGTGGATATACTGTGCGATCGTCTTGTTGCAAGGTGGCATCTGCATGCCATGGTCGATGAGCTGACGGTCGGGGGCATTGACATCCTCACAGTTGTCACAGAGCTGAGCAGAGGGGAGAGAATGACAGGTGAGGTTGGGTATGCCATCCATTATCTCAGAAATGAGGGTCCTCCGACAAGAGCCCTGGTTGCGACACCAAGCATGCATGACCTGGCGAAGTCCAAGATCCTTGGTTGGGATGGCAGACAGGGTGCCATGCTGAATGACCAAGACGAGGCAGTGGCCTCCGTTCCGACAACCTCGAGCGGCACCTTGTAAGAAGTTGTAGAAGTCATACGGAACACCTGGATGAGGCAAAGGAGGAAATGAGCTGTCAAGTTCTAAAGGGAAGAGATCGAGAAGAGAGGTAGGGGGGAAGGGGAATGACTTACCCATGAAAATGATCACATTCACATTGGAGGGATCGACTCCGTGGGTGAGACAGGATGTGGCCGCCATCCATTGTTGGCCTGGTTGGATCCCTCTCTGCCAAGCATCCAGCTCTGCACCTCGGTTGGGAGTGTCACCATTGCAGACATTGGTGCCCAGGAGCCGGCTGAGTTCCTTGGATTGATCGACGGTGGTGCAGAAGATGAGGCCGCGCCTCTCTTTGAAGACCTCGAAGGAATCGTGATGGATGTGGCGAACGAGCTGGGCAGTGACAGAAACAAGGTCAACTGCATAAGGGACTGCACGGAAACAGAACTTGAGATCGGGGCGATGGGTGGAGGCACGGATCGTCTTGAAGCAGGCAGGATCCAGGGCGAGACCGAGAAGATCCATGATATCCCGTTCGGCGCTGGGAGGAAGAGTGCCCGTGAGGAAGATCTTGGGGGTGGAGACCTTGAGCAGCTTCCTGATGTTGAGGAGGCGAGGACGGAAGTCGTAAGAGATGAGGAGCTGGTGGAACTCATCGACCGTGATGCAGTCAATGAGACCCTGTTTGTAATGTATGAATCTGTGCGAGTGGAACAAAAGGATGTCAGTGAGAATGACACCGGAGGAGGGGTTGAGGAACACCAACCTCTCAAAATCAGCATTTCCGATGAGATCCCAGGGGACAAAGAGAAGGCTGGTGTTGGAAGAGACAGGTACCTCAGGCTGCCACCGCTGAGCCCGAATGCCAAGGGCCTGTGCCCGATTGAGTTGGTCCAGAAGAAGGGGGGTGAAAGGCGAGCAAACAATGGACAGTCTCCCGCTGGTTTGGTTGAGGAAGGCGGGGACCTCAAAGCAGACACTCTTGCCGCCACCGGTAGGTAGAATGCCGAGCACATGGTTGTCTCTCTTGAGGGATTCCACCAGAAGCTGACCCTGCTGGGGGGAGAGGAACTCCGCGTGAGGGTTCCCCAACATCTCCCTCAGATGGCCGAGAGCAGCAGCCGTGGCCTCCTTAGGATCTGGCAACGGCTCTGGAGGATCGAGTTCCATGTAGCCCAGAGGATTGTCATCAACATCCTCGACATTGAGAGCTGCAAGACGGGAGGAGGAAAGAAGGAAAGAGTCAGTCGGCAGGAATTAATCAACAAAGACGTATGCAGGAGAAAGAACTGACCTTGAGGAGGGAACTGGTGGTACCCAGGAGCTGAGGATGGGTTGATGGCCAGAGAGGTGGCAACGCCGGGAGGTGGGAGGGAGGGATAGGCAGGAGGGAGTGCTGGAAAGGAGGGAGCAGACGGAGCAGGAGGGGGGACAACATGCATGTTGGGAGGCATGGGAGGAGCAGGAGTGAACGATGTCAAGCCAGGTCTCGACACAGTGGGAGTGGATGTGGCCATGGGGAGAAAGGGGTCCTTCATGAACGCGGACATCTGATGGCAAAGAGAGGAGAGGCCAGATTGAGTCATCACACTGGCGAGGCCATTGATGATGGCCTTCTCGGTCGTCCTCTCGAGCTCCAGCTTGAGCTTCTCATTCTCCTGGTGAACGGTGGCCTTCACGATGTCGCTCACTTGTTCGCGAGTGAGTCCCGTCGGAGCAGAGCCGTTGGCGATCAGAGGAGATGGACCAGCGACCGAAGCAGAGTGGGCATGCATCAGCCTGTCCCGTCGTTGCTGGAGACGGACAGGAAGGGAGGGCTGTCGGCCTGCAAAGCCAACCATGGACCACCAGGCTTCACAGATGAACCTGCTCTCAAACATCACATCTGAGGTCAGGTTGGGAAGCTGGGTCATCTCCCGAGCGTACGTCCTCTGAGCCTGAGCAGTGGAGTGGTTGGACAGCAGGTCCCCGACATAGTTGTCTCCCGACTGGCGAGGGACAAACTCCCGGACGAAGGCAACGACAATGTGTCGGAGGGGGCTCAGGGAGAGCTCACAGTTCATGTACTGCCGAGTGATCTTCTTGAGGAGATCAGAGAACTCGGTCGAGGTGACCCGACGACCACGCTGGACCCAGAGGTACTCCCGGTACAACCCGTGGCTTTCGGATCCCTGCAGGAGGTGGGTGACGATGGCCTCCACAGGTCGGACGAGGAGGATGTAGCGGTCCAGGAGATCTCCCAACTCCCTGGGACAGAGGATCGGGACCCAGGAGAGACGTCCAAAGAGGGTGGTCGTCTTGACTACTTGGTGGACGAACCAGGTCCCAAAGTTCTTGAACACATCTTGCGGGCAATCTGGCTGTTGCAAATCCTGGTGTCCATGAACTCGGTGCCGCGGGGGGAGGGAGGCAGGAACGATGAAGCAGAGAACCGACAGGAGGGCATTCAGTTCATTGAAGATGTTCTGGAAGTAGATCAGGTTGCCGATGTACCATTGCAAGGTGCCGAACGTATCCACACTGCCGATCGGGTGGGTGGGGTGCTCCAGGAGAGCCTTGAGCAAAGGCAGCCTGACACCCTCCGTGAACTTGGTCGGGTCCACCCAGGAAGCTCCCATCCGTTTGTCAGTGAAGTCCTCGGTGAGATCCTCGGGGATGTTGGTCGGGATGCATCCGCAGAGGTCCTCCATGAACTGCTGAACCTTCAACCAGACCTGATCGATGCCATCGCGAAACCGGGGGAGCTCGAGGGTCCGACCTTGACAATCGATCTTGGTCATGTCAGGAGACCAAGTGATGCAAGGCGCCGATGACTCATTGAAGGCGATGGCACTGGCGAAGTGTTGGTGGGACCGGACGATGGACCATGGGGAGACGACCTGCTCATTCATGTATTTCTCACAAAGGGGGCGGAGGGCACTGTGTGTGTGAGAGGGAGGGAGGGAGTCAATGAACAAAGGGACAACAAAAGCAAGCAAAAAGAGGGCTCACCCTATGAGACCTTCCTCGCTGTATTTCTCCGGGTGAAGTTCAAACAGAAGGCAAGCCTGGGAGTAGTACATCACTCGGAGATGGAAAGTCCACTGAGCCAGGACCCGGGTATACTCGATCGCCTCCTGGTACTTGCCATCGTAACGAAGGGAGGAGAGGGCGAGCCAGCAAGTGAGGGGACACTGCCACTGGTCAAGATCCACGCGAGGGTTGGGCTCTCCGACCAGGGAGTAGAGGAGGCGATGGAGGAGCCCGATCAGATAGCCATCCTGGGATGATGGCTTCGGCAAGGCCTCAAAGAACGTGTCCGCATGCATCAGCTGGGCGTCGGTGAGGGAGTAATGATAGGGAGCATTGGGGTTAGAGGTCGTCCGATAAATGGAAGCAAAAGAAGGAGGTCAGCTCGGCGGCATATTTCCGGATGGACTCCTTGGTCTCAAGGGGAGACCACGCCTTGTGAGATTCGTCAGTGCTGCAAAAGGGGAGGGAGGGTTAGGTTAGGTGAGAACATTTGGGCGAGATGAGCTGGAGATAGACAGCAGACTCACATGGGAAACCGATGAAGCATCCTCCTGATGGGATACGGGGTATTGGAAGCCTTGCTCGACATCTTGGTGAGGTACTGATTGACGAGACCNTCGAGCCGGGCGAGGACCTTCTCGTCCTTGGCTGGAGATGCCGCAAGCTCGAGGAGGGGTTGGTGGGTTTTGAGGTTGTCGATGATGGGGATCAGGTGCTCNTGCCACTTGGTCATGCGATGGAGGGGATGGAAGTTGCGAGCCTCGAGGGATTCCTCTTGCTCACCAGACGGTCCAAGACGAGGTGCCNGTAGTTGGTTGTGCAGATAGACGGAGTAGGCCGAGTTGTCGTTGNTGGGGACGGCAGAGGTGTTGACAGCAAAGTAGGTCCGATGGGTGCTGGGCCAGAACGTCTGAATCTTGCACGCCTCATAGCGCTGGTCAGAGGGAAGGTAGTGGTCGGGGTGGTCCGTGAAGTAGACGTCCGAGACNCGCTTGGCAGTGGGAGCAGCATGCTCACAGCGAACACACTTGAAGCCGTCCAAGATGGTGAGGCCCTCGACCGGGGGTCCATAAGGCTGCGGGAGGCATTGGTTNACCTCCTGCTGGGTGGCAAGNTCATACCTTTTGTTCAAGGTGGCAAGCAGAGCATCCGGATCCTTGATCTCNACGCCNTGGTTCTTGGAAGGATGAACGGCGATGTTGGCAGGTATGACCGCAAAGGAGCATTGCATGCAGATGAGCGAGTTGAACACAGANTGGTACCGGTAGCCGAGGGAAACCAGGAGATCGTCCTGAGAGAGATAGCTCTTGTGGGCCTCTGGTAAACACAAAAAGGGGAAGGGTGAATGAGCGGGATGATGGTGAGCCAAGCAGCAGAAGAAACGGACCTAGGTCAAGGGGAATCCTGTTGATCTCCAGAGGGATCTCTGAGGGGTCGCTGGTGGGAACAACAGAGTCCTGAAAGGATGGTGAACAGACAAAGATGGGGTGAGACCGGACAGAGGGGAAGGGAGGGGGAAAAGACACTCACCGAGTCCGAGGGTGCGATCTCAGAGGTGGAAGCCATCTCAGAGCGTGGACCGGCCTTGGAGGTCAGNGAGGTGTCGGAGGTGTCAGAGAGGGGAGCCGTGTCNGAAGGNGAAGCNATGACCAGGAGAGGAGCNCGCTCAGAGGGAGCCATGTCAGAGACACTGGCGGTTTCTTGATTATCTTTATTTTTTGCAGTTTTNCTGAGGAATTTGGAGGCCGCAGTGGCAGCTTTGACCATCGGTTGGAAGGGTCGGGTATAAGACTGGGGGCAATGACAGGGGAGGGAGTGAAGAAGCGGGATGGAAACATGGCGAATGAGCATGGGAGGATGACAGGAGATGGGCAAGGAAGACATACTTTCACTGTCTTCTTGGGGGGAACCTGAGCGGGATCCATGGCCATGGCATGACTGTTGACNGTGCTGGGACGCGAGACCGAAATCATGCTGCCTAGATCCTCGATGGAGGTGGTCGAAGCAGCGCCTTCTCCGACAAAGGACTGGCCTTGGATGGATGACCGAGTGGGCGAGGTGGACCTGCTGTCCAGACAGACGGGGGGATCTGAAGGAGAGGGCGGAGATGAGGACCGNGTCAGCAACNGAAGAGTGGAACAGATGGGGGTGATGGGAAGTCAAGCATCGGGGATACAGAGAGAGGAATAGCTAGAAACCAGAGGTGATGATGATCAAGGAAGGACGGAACTCTCACCTTTGCGCTTCAACCTGGCCTTGGGCTTGTTGAATCTGGAGGGAAGGAAGAAGGACGAGATGGTGGTCAGTTCATGTTCCGTGATAATGCGAAGGGATGAGGAGGAGGAGGAGGAGGAGGAGGAGGGAGGAGACTCACTCTGGGAAAACTTTTTTGAGTGGATTCATGGCGGTGGAGGATGAGAAGAACGATGAGGTTCAACGATGAGTTTGATAGCAGAGAGAGGTCAACAAAGAAGGGGAGGATTGGAAGACCTTGCGAGAGAAAGGACGGAAGGAAGGAGGGACTTTTCAAAGGCACAGTGGGTGGATACCAAGCCAGTCAATCGGGGAGAAAGGNCGCGATCTTGGGATGACTGAGATGGTGAGATGGAAGATTGAGATAATGGCAGAATTTGATGGGCTTCCACAGGAATTTCTGAGCGGCAGGGGATGAATGATGACCGATCGGTGTTTCAGACTAAAAGGCATATGAGGTGGGGAGGGTGGCAGGGCACCCGGTGGATGATGGATTGCAAGGGCAAGAGTATGAGATAAACAGAGAGACAAGGACACAAGGACAAGAAGGAGGAGAGGAGGTGGAAGTCGAGAACATCCCCCCATATGTCAAAGGATAGGTGTGCAAGGAATTACTCTCCCACTCGCATGCAGCAGCAAAACAGAAGCGGGGAGGAGGTGAATTCAACTTATCTGAATCACCATCTCGGCCCCNCATGATCGTCCACAATGTTTTGCCTTGTCTGAGTGTCGCCAGCCCTTCTTACCAACCACTAATATAAGGTGAATTGCAATTGATGGCTTTGTCCAGGGTGCAGATGATCCAGATAGTCAGATTGATTCAGGACCAGGGGTTGGTGCAAACCGGCAGTGTCGGTGTCATGGGATGCAGCCAGGTGTGCGGAGGGAGACTCTGGAAGCTGGGAGAGAAGAGAGAACTAACGGTAGAAGAAGAGCGGGGGACCGGGGGAGGAGCAAGTGCCGTATTGTATNCAGGTATATGCTCACAGAAGGGGTAGGAGAGTTGGCAATGGCGGCATGCAAACCAGGACAGGACAGGTGGATGTTCACCATGACATAANTCAGGGGACATGATATGGGAGATGAGATCGGGAAAACAAGAAGCAGCCAACCCAATCTCACTGATGGATGATGGGACCCTTGCTGTGCCGTCCGTCCCTGGGTGGCTGTGAGGTGAGCACTCAGAAAAGCCAGGCCCTGGTTCCCAATCAGGTACTCAATCAAGTAATGTGTCAGGTGCGTGATGTATTAGTCAGCTTCTGCTTTCCCCCCCCCCCCTTCCCCGGTCAAAATCGAACACTGCCAAACCGAGGGAAGACGAGGGATTTTGAGTGACTTTTGGCCGATCTTGGTGCCTCGAAATCCCTCGTTTTTTGCCTCGGTACATTCATCCAAGTACTCACCTTGGAACGAATGATTTTCCGTTGAAAGGGAAGATGTTCTGATGTCCCAAGTACCCATACTCTCCCTGCGGGTTGGCCGTGTTCATGAAAAGTTGCTTTTGATACCCACCGGCCACCTTTGCAACTTCTACAGGCGCAGAGATATTCATGTTGAGTTGTAACGAGTTTGAGTATGTGGTGAAATATGTGTGGAACTTAATATTCTCGTCAATCTCGTCAATCGTTTGTTGGAGATCGCACAGCCATATCATTCCCATTTCCACAGTAAAAAAAAAACAGAAAGACGGCGGCCCATAGTATCTAATTATCCTCCAAGTCGCCCGCGGCCAATATATCTGAGACTTCCTCCTCGTCGGTGGCAAACTCCAAAGACGGCGGTTTGGAGAGACGATACATTCGATACTGACGCTTGGTTAGCTTTGCAGGATGCGCGAGGAGATGGTCGATTTTGGCGCATTTGCGCTTGGTGCCAGATAACACTGATCGGAGAGCATGTGTTTGGTCGTCCGCAAGGGAATGTGTCAAGGTGTCCAAAGAGTCCACAGGGGATGGACCTTGGTGGGCTGCAGCCGATGTCTCGAAGCTGAGACCAGTGGGAGGTAGCGCTGCGAGGGATTGGCTAGAACAGTATTAGATATATGCGACACGAGCGAATGATAAATGTGACTCACCGAGACACCTTCCCAGTTTTCCTGTTTCTGCTGGCCTTCTCCAGCATCTGCTCGTGGTCCTCGATACCTATCCTCTCAATTTCTCCCCAGCACAGAGGAGATCCTCGACAGTGTTGTCGGGAGCGTCGTCGTTGAGAAGAGTTTGCATCGTTTGTGTAGCCTGGTGTGCGAGCTGAAGGAGAGCGCACGATGCGTCCAAATGTTCGGCATTGTCGTGGGCGTTTCCAGAGAGGAATCGCTCGAGAACAGGCAAGTAGTCCGAGTGTAGTTGTTGGACAAGTTGTCGAAGAGCACGATTGTTGTCCATAGTAGCGATCGATGGGAAGCAGAGAGAGTGAAAAATAGGAGCATCAGCCAGGACAAGAGGGCAAGCAAGCGAGGGATAGCAGGGATTACCCTAACCCTAACACGACAAAGAGACATAAGATTGGGAATGTGGACGTACCAATAGAAGCGACGTCGATGACTTTGGACATGCCAAGGAACATACTGACTCCGATCCCTTCTTCTGAACATTGCACCGCGATATTCTCCCATGTGTCGTTCCTGGGGGTAAACAGTGTGCTCTCCTTGTCCGTATCATAAAGCGTAGACTCGTCTCCTCGAGGTGTCAACGCTCCATGTCCGATTGTAGGAAATGTAGAGGTGAAAGCGACGATTTGTCCACCTCGTCCTGATAGGGCCGCCAACCCACCAACTAACGCTGATCCGAGTGCAGCTTCTCCATAGGTTGTGAATTGTTCTCGCTGAGACAGTGAGGTGAGAAGTTTCTTTATTATGGGTCTTTGAGGCAAGCTATGAGATGGTGGAGGCGGAATTGTGGGTGTACATGCACTTACCGCGATTCTTGTGNATCNACGAAAAGACCCTGCACCATTGGGACAAAAACGTCATCCAGAGCGGCTACTACGAGCATATTGGCCGCTTCGAGGGTTGGCTATAGTCATCAGCAGAACATGAAAGCCCTGATTCGGCCTGGCAGCAGGACGAAAAGGGCTCCGCAGGGGGCTCCAAGGCATAAAATGCCCATCAGGTCATAAAGGGAAAGCAGGCGACTGAATATTCGCGCAGGGACTTCCATGAGCAGACAGGGATGGATTTCCAGGGCCAGTGCAGGTCCAAACCAGGACACAGCCAGTGAAAGTACGGACAGAGTAAATACAAAATGAGGACATCTAAAATAATAATGACCACCAATAGACCACTGAGTCTCGTTCTCGCTACAAACAGGCTCGGGACGTGGCTTGCATTGGATGATGGGAAAGTTGCCGCGTAGATCAAAAAGAGGTTAGCAGGAGAGAGGGAAGAATGCCGTGGTAAGGGAAGACTGCCGCCAGGAGAGCTTGAGAAGAGAAGAGGCCAGTGAGAGCGGCTGATCATAGAGCGTGAAAGAAATCAGAGGAACTGTGCAAAGCCGTGTGGTTGTCATAGTCGCCAAGTAGCTGGTCAAGTTGTTGTGGCGCATACGAGTGGAGAGAATACGAGTCAATGGGGTTTGGCTCTTGCTTTCCCCCACAGCCGTCATCAATATGTAAGAGGATAAGAAAGGATCGTGATAAGAAGAAAAATTGACCGAAGAAATGCCGCAGGTGGAGTACACCACCTCAGGACAGATTCCAAATTCCGAGTGAGTTATATGTCGTGTCATTTCCTCTCAACCAAGCGAGGGTCGATTTCCGGTGGCCTTGGGACTCTCAGGTTCGTATCCTTGCTGCTACTGGACATAAGCCGTGTGGAAGAAGAAAGAAAAAGACAAAGAAACACAGAGAAAGGACGTACATCATAACCATTGCTTCCCTCTTTCACCGTCCGTCATCCATCGATGATAGCATTGTTCAACACATCATGGTAAGTCGTGTATGATTGAAGAGAGGGAGGGTGGTGGTAAGTGTTGCGATGGTTGCGAACAACTCGATGAAGGGTACTCGTCCACGTAGAGTTTGTTGATGTTTCGAGATTTGCTGGCTGAGGGGTTCGAGATCGGATTAAGCCAACCAGCAATGTCCAGCATTGCAAGTTGAAGTCCTCGGGTGCTCGTAGTCGCAGAAAGATGGACAAGATGAGGCAGCAGGATGTAGGTGAGGATAGTCCGCGTGTACATGAACCAGAGCAAGAGGAAAGTACGTTGAAGGCACCGTATCCCTTCGAAACGCGGAGAAACTTTGGAGAGGAATTGCCTCAAGGTCGAAATTCAGCAGAGGATTATGAACAACCGCTTATGCGGACCTTGGTCAATTGAGACATATTCTGTGGTGGAAAGAGGGACGTGACTGCCTGGGAGTGTTGTGTAGGGTGTCCGTTCCCATGTTTCCTTGTCTGCTTCGATGACTTCGATCGGTGAAGGGATCTGGTGCGGGTGGATGGCAGCTCGGAGGACTGCGAGAGGGTTAGCACTAGGACCAATGGGTTAGGAGAAGCGTGCCTTTGTATGAGAGGCCTGCGCTGTGAGGAGGCTGGGGGATGTGCGAGGAGGATGCGGCGTGAGCGTACATGGACGATAACCAAGGCGAGCCAATTCTCAGAGCGCCCGTTGTGGCAGAGCCACATGCTCCCCTCGTGAAAATTCGATCAACGACGGTTGCGCCGCCACACCACATCTTCGACTCTGACCACCANCACCTCGTGGGACACGCATCAAACACGACTTGTCACGACGNGTCCAATGGCGCCGTAATCAAACACGAAGGATGGTGGAGGGTGAAGGATGTTGAGGTCATGGAATTACAGTAGGCACACTTACCGCATTTTCTTTCTTCTTCTTTTCTTCTTTTCTTTTGTTCTTCTATCCNGNTTATGTACAGCAGCAGCAAGGTCACGGACCCGAGAGTACCAAGGCCACCGGCGATGGACTCCCCCGCTCGTTTGGAGGGACGACGNGATNCGCAAATAGGGTCGAGTCCTCGTCTGGGAACCGGAATCAANCTCGAGGTGATGTGCCCAAGTTGCGGCTTCTTTGGAGGAGTTTTTACATTTTTCTTTCGTATTCCTTACATGTTGACGGCGACTGCGGAGCCAGCGAGTCNTGCAGGAATCATTTATTAGGGCTCTCGATGTAGCTATTTCCGCAGGAATCCATT
Organism: Meripilus lineatus; assembly: GCA_027627245.1. Taxonomy (NCBI): domain Eukaryota; kingdom Fungi; phylum Basidiomycota; class Agaricomycetes; order Polyporales; family Meripilaceae; genus Meripilus; species Meripilus lineatus. The sequence goes on along the minus strand of JANAWD010000485.1, from coordinate 2,991 downwards.
TCCCCACCATTTTACTCTCATTCTGAACCATCGTGCGCGAAAACCCCTTGTCAACGCCCCGANGACTTGGCGACCACGGCTGTGCGCCGTTTCTGGGTTCTTCTCATCTACTCTCTGATTGGCCTCTCCGACTGGTCACATTCCTTTCTCCTGACGGCGACCTTCCCCTACCACACCGTCGACCGTCATTCAATCCACCAAGCGCCCGCCACGCNTCTTGCTCTGATCGACTCGGACATCATCCGGCTCTTTGGCAGAAATGATGAACGCTCCTGCTGTGAGTACACACTCTGCCATAATNTCATACTACTCCTCATACANCTCCTTANTCGCACATAGGTTACATCCCCAGCGTTCCAGGACGCCGTCCAACAGATCTCCGAGCTTATCACCCTCGAGAAGAATCGCACTCTNGAACGATGCCGTGTTTTGTANGAAGAACTTGAAACTGAACACACTCAGGTACGTCATCCATCCATCCATCCCCACAGAGTCTTCNTGACACTNCACATCTCGAACCAGNGTCTTGCAGAACTTGCNNTTGCCAACGAGAAGCGACAAGCAGCAGAAACCGAACTCGCCAACATCACTGCTGAAAACGCAAGACTCAAACAAGAGCTCGAGTTCGCGAAAGCGNACNCCGAGAAAGCTAGGCTCGAAACGACGNACTACGAACTACAGTACAATGAGATCGGCAACGCACTTTTGCNTTCTGATATACAACTCGCNGGCACGGTGAGGATGGGCAAGAAATGGGAAGACCAAATGAGGACCTGCATACGCAACCAGCAAGAGATTCAGTTACAAGGAGGTTCGGCAGACGAAGATGTCATCAAGGAATACCCTGTAGACCCTGACCACGCCAATCTNCAATTCCAAAACCTNGATCAAACTCTGCTCCAAATCCAANGCTTCCTCCAAGCAGGAAACAAAGCCGTTCGGTACTGGCGTGGCCGCGCTCTCGGAGAGGTGAGTGCCCAATACGCCTGAGGCTGTCTTCGCATGGTACTCACGGTTTCATCTCACGATTACCTTTTCCAAGAATCCAGTTCTAGGCGATCTTTGATTCGCTCGNTCCACTATCTTCTCATCTCATTTTTTGAATACCCCAACGATNTAGGCGTGAGACCACTTACCCTGCTCNATTNNNNCA
>JANAWD010000484.1:0-32906 GCA_027627245.1 Meripilus lineatus | reverse complement strand
CGCTTCCTCTTCCTTCTTCTTGGCCTCTTCTTCGAGTCGTCTGACTTCCTCCTCCTTACGCCTCGCTTCCTCTTCCTTTCGCTTTGCCTCCTCCGCTTGCAACCTGGCCTCCTCCTCCTTGCGTCTGGCTTCCTCCTCCTTCCTTGCAGCTTCTTCGGCCCTCCTCGTAGCCTCCTCCGCCTGCTTCTGTGCTTCCTCCTGCTTCCTCTTTGCCTCAGCCTCTAATCGTCGCGCCTCCTCTTCTCTCCTTTGGATGTCCAGTTCTTTCCTACGTTGCTCCTCCTCTTTGCGAAATGCTTCTTCTCTACGTTTCCAGAGACCCTCAACATCCCAAGCGCTATCCTCCCATTCATCGTAGCTACCGCTGCCGTAGTCCGAATCGGATTGCTCTTCGTAAGTCTCCATGGGAGGACGACCATAATTGTCGGTATCACCGTGGGAGTACAGATCCTGTCTGGAATTATGAGACCGGATGGATCGTGCTGAGCGTTGGGAACCTGTGGATTCTTGGCGTCTGAGAGCGACCGGACTATTCGACACTGTCCAATTGTTACTGCGCGCACTGCCAGGACTCATCTGGAAGGGATAAATTCCATCTTCCAGCGAGTTGAGCGAAGCCTTTCTCGGAATCGAAGACCTTCCCGAACCAAAATTCGGCGGGAAGTTACGAGAGAACTCGGGCGAACCTTGAGATGGTCTGTAAGGACGGCTACGAGAAGGGATAGGAATACCGCGTTCCTCGCCCTCAGGTCGACGGTTACTGTCACCGGCAATGTTCGTAGGTGACGGGCGGCTCGGGTCCGGTGAGCGTGTGTAGTCAGGGGAGATAGGTGGCGATATGGGAATTGGGGATTGGGTTGTACGAGAGTCCCATGCTCGCGAATGAAAGTCGCTGGCGGAGGAGCGATGCCTTATGCCGGTCGACCTCTGAACATCCCAAACGTTGACGTTGGGTGGGATATCTCTCGGCTTTGAGCGAGAGCCTCGTCTTTGCTCAAGCGAATCCCTCTCGGCTTTCTCCTGCTCAGGGGAATGCATGTCCTCTTCAAATGGCCACCGATATTGATTTGGAAAATTCGAAGTGGGAGGAGTGACAGCTTGTGGTAAGACAAAGGGAGCGGGGGGAGAGGGTCGTTGGGGGGCCGAGGTTGTGAGTCCTGATCGCGTAGGAAGAGGTGCTGAAGACTGAGGTGGAGGGGGTGGACTCGAGAGATTAATGATAGCTGGCGTTCCGTTTCGCATGGGGGGGACGAGGAGAGGGTGGACTCGAGAGATCAATGATAGCTGGCCCGCTATGCATGGGGGGACGAGGAGGGGAAGGAGTGACAGCGACCGATCTCTGAGTAGTGCTAGCGGCGCTGTTCCTTCGCACCGATGGTATCACAGACGGTGGCGGAGAGGCTGCGTAGCCAGTCGTCCGAGATACGATTGGGTCATTGGGAGAGGATCCAGGAATCCAAACTTCGCGCCCCGCCTTGTTGCTCGACAGTGAGCTGGTACTTGTACGTCGATTCACCACTCCCATGCCCGATTGCGGTCTATCTGGGTAAGACTCGCTGGCGGTGATGTAGTTGGAAGATTTGGGGGGAGAATGGGCTGATGCTGTTGAGATCACGGGACTAGTTGGATAACGAGAGATACCAAACGATGGACGAGTAGTACTGGGGGGTCGTGTAGGACCTCTGCTGGGCGTACGAGGTTGAAGATCACGTTCTGAGGGTCTACTGATCCGAGGACCATTATCGTTCTCGTTACCCTGAGGGTAACTCGAAGTAGTTTCTGGTACCTGAGGAAGGACAGGGCTTTCTACAGAGGGTCTCCCCTCCGAATCTGGTCCGCTTTGCTTTCTAGTCCTTTGGATTTCATCCAAGATAGCTTGCTGCTCCTTTATCAAGCTATCCGACCAAGTCCGTTCTACATTCCCAGAGCGTGCAAGCTGCCTCTCTACTTGTTTCTCTCTAACCGCCTCGCGAAATTGCTCGCCAGCTAGACGTCGTAGAGTCTTCATCGTAGCCTCAAAATCTCCTTCTACCCTCTCTCGCTCGGTAGCATCGTCACGCGGAAGACTTCGGAGCTTCTCATCCTTCTCTTGCCTAGCTTTGTCCACCATGGACTTGAGTTCCTTCTCGATCTTTTCTCGGAGTTCGACTCTCCATTGTGGTTCAGGGCCGCCTGTGGGGGGATCGGGCATGCGGCTTGCAGGTGTTATGGGGGAGGGGATCGGTGTCGCCATAAACGAGATTGGAGTGATGGAAAGAGAAGCGAAATTGACCGGCGATGAACCTGATACTTAAAGACGACTTGAAGTAGAGCAAGCACAAAGGGTGCGTAGAGGCAGGGGATCCGAGGGATTGGGGGATCTCTCCAAGCCTGACTGCCAGGTTGGCAAGGGAAGGAATGACCAGACCTACAGCAAGAGCGCCTCATGTTCAGTACACGAGGCTCGGAGAGGGTGTGTTGGTTGAAGTCGACTAATAATGGTACTTACTGGGTGAAAACCCAAGATGTTCGATGACGAACAATGTGTGGTTCAGAATTCGAGGTTGGCACCCTGGGATCTGCAGGTGCCAGGATTGTAGTGAAGCGCAAGGGAACGCCTCTAAAGCAAACGAAAGCGGAGGATATGGCTGGACGCTCGGATCTTTATACCGGACGATGCGAAGTCTCGTGTAGCGTGACGCGTTCGGTGGCCAGTGCCAGTCACTCCAAGCTCAACTCGCCGGTAGCTCAGGCTGGTCTCCCCCCGTTGCCCTACCACCCACTCACAATTCCGCGCTAAATATCCCATCATCGCCAATTCCGGTCCATAGAGCTCGTCGTCTTCCAGAACATCACCCCGTCTCAATCGAAAACAGGTCCGTGTGAGTGCTTATAATTAATGCTAATTGGTTATAGCCCAACAACCCCCAAATATGTAATCCTGAATGCTCAATATTAATAGAGTCCGTTCCCTCTATTCGACAATTGCGACAACAACAATACCGATAAGAGGGGAAAAGTGCGATGTGTATATAAGTATGCACAGGGACAGGTTTGTATGTGTGGAAGAAAAGAAAAGAAAGCAATTGCTCTATACGATCCCATATCAATGACTTTTGGCCTCGGAATGCACCGAGGAGGACAATTCCAAGCAAGTTGGACCTCAATATCGCCCGGATACAGATCCATCCAATAAGGTAGAACGAGGTCAGGCTGGTCAGCTGTGTCGAGTGACCTCATCAACATCTCTCCAGCTCTTCAACAATGTCTTTCTGATGCTGTCCATTCCGGTATCCGGTCCATGGTAAGAGTGATCGATATCATCCATCATCTCCTTTGCGTTCCTTCTGTCGGCGGGGGCGAATGGCTGGTTCCATTGAGTGAAGATGAACGAGTTGGGCTCGGGGCAGGTGTGCTATGAAACATTAAGATATAAGCAACTACCCTTGGTGACGAAAGGGCATCGAAAATGACATACAGCGGTAATCTCGTGCAACTCTCGTTGAATCGTCAGACAGAAGTGGTCAAGATCTAAATAGAAAGAGAACAGGACATGATGCATGAGTGGCTAGGCCCTCGAGATGCGGGGTGCAACTTACCAAGATCGTTCAAATCGTAGTTGAATGGATTTTCGCTATTTGCCGCCAATTTCAGCGATCTACTTCCTTGTTCCATTCAGCAAAAAGGACAAATTCACGTACATTTCTTGTCCGATCTCCAAGAAACCAGTGAGGAGGAAAGATGCGAAAGCGGTTGCGCTATATTGAGGGGAGAAAGATGATAACATCAGTGGTCAGGTGACAGACTCTACACCGATCCTGGAGACCCACGGAATGCAGAGATATCCGAAAGCGCCATAGATTTGGAACTAGAACGGAGAATGCGTTAGTATCACAAGGTGCATTCTAATCACAATGGGATGACCTACCGGAAGGAAGAACAAATAGAGCCTGGATGAGGTGGGCGGATACGTCAGATGAGCCAATAAAAGGAGTTGCATTGCCGGTTCACTCACCAGAGGGAGAGTCGCAAATGAGCCTGATATGCAAAGGGAAGGGGCGTGTTCTTGATCCTCTCGAGGTTAGTGACGGTGTCTTGCAACGAGTTGATAGCGGTGATCATAGTCGTGGCAGATGCGGGAGTCAAAAGACCCTGCCTCATGAGCCAAGCGAAGTAGTTGGTCAAGAACAAGGTGATTTCAAGAGGGACGTTCGAGTCGGCAGCATCGGGACGGAGTTTCCTGCCTGTGAATGTGCTGCGGTGACGGTTCTTGGGATCATCATCAGCGCGAGCGCGACGGGAAATGGGTCGGAGAATGGGCTTGAGAACACGTAAGAATGGAAGGTAATCGTAAAGCGTGAAGTTGGGTGGGCTGCGAGCGGGTTTCAGGGGATGTTCACTTGGGATGTTGGCCAATGCCTGCTCGGGATCGAACTTCTTCGAGGGAGACTTTTTGCGCAATGAAGGGAACCAACCTTTTGCGCTGTCTTCGGCGTCTCCCTCTTTCTCTTCTGAATGGGCTGCAGTAGGGGTCGATGCTGAACGGTGAAGTTTCTCGTCAAGATGTTTGGAACGGAGAGTGCAGTGAACGTCGTGGTCCATATCAGAGGCTTTCCAAAGAGGGAGCATGTTGTCTGGGGAGATGTTGTCGGGACTGCTGAAGCGTGGCAAGAAGGAGATCAAAGGATACAGGTCGGAGTAGTATACGCCAGCTTCTCCTCGGAGCAAGTGCTATACGTTAAACGAGATGAGATTTCCCTTTTGTCTGTCAAACGAATAGGCACCGTACCTTCACTGAGACGGAATAGGCTTGCACCTGATGACATCACACGAGTTGAGTGCTAATCCACAACGAAACCAAACTGGGACGCACCAAATTGACCATACTCTTCTTTTCAATCATAACATGCAGAGTTGATGGCGCTGCTACATTACCCTTTGCGGGCCTATTAGTTGGAACATGAACCCAAATCTACGAAGACGCCAAGTGATGAACACAACATGAACGCCCATAATCCGACTCGGAAATGAAACAAACGACATACGACTTGTGCCAAGTTGCGGCTTGCGATGGTAATGGTTGTCCAAAGCCTTCTGCCCTCTGAGAACCTTCACGTGAAAGGGATCGGGGAGCGCATCAAGGTATGAGTTAAGTTGACGTGGAAAATGGAAGAGCAAATCCTACCTTTCATAGGCGGTGGATGTCCTGAATGAGATGACCAAACCGAGCACGGTACCAAGCACCGTGAGCATCTGGTTAGAAATACCGAGGTGTGTGTCGGTCATCTTGGAAACCAAAGAGACCACTGTTCGCAATAGGGTCCGGCGGTTAGTTGGGCGGGTTTCATCGTCACAATCAGACAATATGGAGAGGATGCGCACTTGTTGCAATCAACGTGAAGAAGAGGACTTCAGGCCATATGTCGTTTATCACAGTTGCTTGAAACTTCTTGATACTGAAAATAGACCCCTCAAAGAGTGGGTTTGCTGCGACCATGATGGCAAAGTGCTAATTCTTTGAAAACGTGGCCAAGTATGCTCAGGGGTCTTGGTATATGTCGAGTCTAAATTGTCGAGTGAATTGCAACGTTGGGAGAAAAGGAAAAAGCGAGAAGATCTGGCAGTTGGACAGACCCGAGAAACTTGAAAAGGTAAGGAGAGACAAAGGGAGGCAGAGGATAAGTCGGCTCCCTGTGCTTTTATGGGTAGCACGGGTGGGTAAAGAGGTGTGTTGTGTTCTTGATGGCGACGGGCATCGTGGTTGTCTGCTTTTGTATCAGCAACTCACGCTTATACTTCCGCGCCTTTCAAATATCTTGGGCCCCCAAATTCCTGCACTCGAACTGGTCGACGTCGCCTTGGCGTTTCAGATCCGCTCTTTCAATAAAAAAAGAGACAAAGTACGCCGGACCCGATCTGCTTCACCAACGAGTCCCTATCGCTCAACAGTCTCTCTCTCACAATTGTCCCTCGACTACAAATCTCCAGGAGACAGGACAGCGAGATTATATAGACTGTCCACACGACCTGCTGACGCTTCGCAAATGGGTATCTTTGTACCGGCACATCGCACAGATGCATCATCTTTTCCGGATCAGTCTGGAGCGACACTATTGCGCTCATAAACAACTCATGGCCTCACCCATGTCTGCACTAATCCCATGGCTTATAAGCAATCCACTGGCATCTGATCAAGTTCCACCTCCAGAGGACAGAAAATCGCAGAAAAGAAGCCTGAAATCTTAATATCCGCCAGCGCGCCCGCTCATTTACATCCGGCCGGTTGAGAGGAGGTCTGTGCCTATCCGCGCCTTCTCGAAGGTGGTCTTTTTTGCAATCTGTCCTCCTGTGTCCTTGCAACGGTGGCAACGCTCACTCTTCTGATCATCCGTTGCCTAAATAAACCCCTGCAGACGAGTCCAGAGGCACCCGACCCCGCACCGTACAAATTCCGCTTCAAGTCATTTGGCGTGGCCCTGAAAGGGCGTACGGGCATCATCATGATCAGTCGCGATCAGCCCTTCTTCGCGGTCGGTCTCGGGTCCTCCTCGTCTCCTCCTGGACACTCGACGAGACGGCTTTGACACCCCGATCGAGGACCTCAATGTCCTCCGACGCCAATCAAGGGTGGAAGATGCTTCTTGTTAGCTTGCTTGGTAGTTCCATCAGGTTGATTGATGATACTTGTTGGGCGATACAGTTTCTCCCAGGCGAACTCAATGTATACGTATGTGCCAACATCACCGGGGTTAGAGCACTCCCTTCACAGATGCCGTACTTATCCTTCAGTTGGACTAGAGTGGGATACGTCTCACGCGGAGACTATGCGTCCATTGGCGTGAACTCCAACTCTCCACCTCCTCAGAATAGAACCCCAGCAAGGTGGAATTCACAATCAAGGCGGAACGCTGAGGCATACAACTTGAGGTTCGGAACATCATGGGACACCTTCCTATCTGAATGCCTCAGTTGCCCCACCACAGTGCGCCAGATGCGTGAAGGCTTCTCCCATGCGGCGTTGAAACGAGATTCGCCATGCATGCTCCGTCGATATTTTAGGGTGTGGCAATACAGCATACATAGAGAGAACGATCACATTTACAAGGCGTGTTTGGGCTTCTGCTTTTAATCGGGTGCCTCTCCTGGCTCCTTCTGATTATCTATCTTCATGATATTCACGACCCCGGGTCATAAACATACCCATTCCAAGATTTCGTCATTCATGCGCTCACAACTTGAAAACTCAATCTTCACGCCCAATCGGTCTTCAGGGCAAACCCCGACCAGCGTTAATTGCATTGGCAACTAAGCTCGTATTTGGTCTGTTGTGGGCATATCTGTGGCGTAACAGGATGGTAAGATGTCATCATCCCGTCCATCCAGTGCTGATACAAGTCTCAATAGTCTGACATACCTTTCATAACTGTCGATGTAAAGCTGCTTTGTGCTACAGGTCTTTTTGAAAGCTGGATGGTTCAGTAGACGTTCGAGGTATGCATGGAATTTTGGGCCATCGGGATACGTGAAGCCCCGGTAGTATGGTAGAACGTTCGTAGCTCTGAACAACCCTGGGTAGTGTAAATAGCATAAGGAACGTATCAGTCATGGAGATTCAGGGTACTATGGCAGTGGTTGAACTCACAAGGTCCAGCCATCACATCTGCCAATCCAAGGTCCCCATCGGCCTTCCATAATCCGAAATTACTGTTGCTCTCGGTTGCAGCACGTTCGAAAAGTACAATCAAACCTTCAACGGCTTCAATGAACTCCTTCGCACCCTCCACCTGTTTCTCTATTAATTTTAAATTGGGTATTCTGAGCCTCCGCTGATTTGGGGATCTGTGTAATGGGGCACATACCTTCATCTTGGGCTTGGAGATAACGATAAAATGCAGGGACCAGTATCCTGTTGGTGTGATCGGCCTGGAGACGGATCAGCGCCCGTGTGTCTTACAAACACAAGGGCAACACTTTAATCTTTCCTGTCGGAATATAGGGGACGATATTACCCACAAGGGTCGTTCACTGGCGGAAGCAGGCTTTTCTTAGTTGACACAGCTGCGATACTATCAGATTCACCAATGGGATCAGCGAGTCTGCCTTCCGGCCCGATCTATGGGGACTCACTCTTCGAGGAATTCAAGGATCACTGTACTCTCATTTACGGCATGAGGAGGGTTGTAGTTGTTCAATTTAATTGCAGGTACAAGACCCTTGGGAGAAACTTCCAGCAATTCAGCGGGTTTCTTGTATGGGTCGACCTCGTCTGTGGATCACATTTAACGTCGGCGGGATACACCTGGCGCTCATGTACACACAATACTAGGAGAAAGGGTTGAAACGAGGTCCATACTTCACAGATGTCCTCAAAGAATTGAACCAATCGGCTACTCACATGGTAATCGATCCCCAAATACTCCAAGGCCACCCAGACTCTCTGAACGAAAGGACAAAAGCATCCAGCAAAGAGGGTGATGTCGGAAGGGCTGGTATGGGCGTTTGCTGTCGTGAGTGCATCGCCGGTGCACTTGAGGTGGTAGGACTTTCCGGTATCTTCTTTGGCGGACATGGTGGATGGGGATCAAGGGGATTCTGGATTCATTGCGATGAGAACGCGTCGCATCAATCGCGTCATACTCACACGCGTCACGCTTGGCGAGTAACCACGTGTAGGTCACCTGACCGCGACGGGCTTCTTGTTGTGTTCGCTGGCTTCGCTCTTTGGAGAGCAGGTTCATGTTTGAGAACGATAGATGCATGGCATAGGAAGAACAGATCAAACACAGTGGATCCCATTGAGCACTTGGGATGAATATCGGTGCAAGAACACACTGATAGTGATATTAGCATGAGCTAAGTAGATGTTATTCTGTTGTGAGATTCTCCCCTGTTGCGGCCCCAACTTGAACCGGACATCAAGCTGGAGAGAAGTGTGGTACTTATTTTTCTCGGACAGTATTAAAGATCCACGACGTGAGCTTGTGTGATGCGGATAACTCGGAGTCGAGATCCACAGCTCACAACGGTTGGCCATCTCCAGATTTTGAAAACCCTCTTGACGGCCTTATGCCTCGCCTAACTGTCTTCCTCACGTGGTCTGCAATGGAGACTACGCCTCGCCGTCTGTTTCTCATAGTAATTGTGGATTCGTCTAGGCGCATACTATCCAATAAGACTCCACAGGGTCCCAGAGAAGATTGGCAGTAGCACTTCTTGCAAACTTCCCAGCAAGAATACTCTCGGAAGATCGTTCGAGAGAACTGCAGTATAATCCAGGACTGAGACCGTATCATTTCATTTACCTGGATGGACTCAGCCTGTAGTGCCTCAATACTGCGGCTTCTATTGAGAGCTTACTAGAGGCACAGAGACTTGAGATGAAAGACCACTTTGCGCACATCGAAATTGTGGGTCCATTATTCGCCTTGATTTCTGTGCCTGACCCGGAGGATGTACAATGGTGTCATGTATGTTCAGAAAGGGACTGGCGGAGCCTACGTTTGCGAGGTACAGGCTGACTGAAGAGAAGAGTCACTCACCGAGTTTCATACCTCTGAAGTCATAGTGGGGAGGAAAGGTCCCCATTCATTCAGATCAAGGCAGACGAAGTCTGATGAACACTGGAACCTATCATGGTCTCGCAGTGTTGCCGAGGAAGAATACGGCAAGATGACGCCACTAAGCAAGCAATAATAATCTGACACTAGCCTCCTCGACATCGCTCAAATAGAGACTCGGATCTGGCCTCCATCCCAATGATGTAGAACAAAGTCACCTGTATCGAGTGACCTCATCAACGTTTCTCCAGCTCTTCAGCATGGTGTTTTTGATACTGTCCATTCCGGTATCCGGTCCGTGGTAGGAGTGGTCGATATCGTCCATCATCTCTTTTGCGTTCCTTCTATCGGCGGGAGCGAATGGCTGATTCCATTGAGTGAAGATGAATGTGTCTGGCTCGGGGCAGGTGTGCTATGAAACCATTAGATATAAGCAACGACCTGTGGAGACGAAGGGCATCGAAAATGACATACAGCGGTAATCTCATGCAACTGTCGTTGGATTCTCAGGCAGAAGTTATCAAGATCTGAAATGAAAGAGGGCTCAGTGGATGACTGTGGGCCTTCGAGACACGGGGTGCGACCTACCAAGATCGTTCATCCCGTAGTTGAAAGGATTTTCGCTATTCGTCGTCAGTCAATTTCAGCGATCTACTTAAGCAATACAGTGAAGGACATAGTCATTCACATTTCTTGTCCAATCTCCAAGAAACCGGTGAGGAGGAGAGATGCGAAAGCAGTTGCGCTATATTGAGGGGGGAACATCAGTAGTCAGGTAACAGACCCGACACTGACCTTGAAGACTCACGGAATGCAGAGGTATCCGAAAGCGTCATAAATTTGGAACTAGATAGAGGGGACGTTGGCATCACAATTACTACTCACAATGTGTTGACGTACTGGAAGGAAGAACAAATAGAGCCTGGGCCGGGGACGTCAGACGGGCCCGATGCAAGGAGATGCATTGCCGTTTCACTCACCAGAGGGAGAGTCGTAAATGAGCTTGATACGCGAAGGGGAGAGGAGTATTCTTGATCCTCTGCAGGTTGGTGACGGTGTCTTGCAACGAGTTGATAGCGGTAATCATAGTCACAGCAGATACGGGAGTCAAAAGGTCCTGCCTCATGAGCCAAGCGAAGTAGTTGGTCAAGAACAAGGTAATCTCAAGAGGGACGTTCGAGTCGGCGGTATTAGGTCGTGGTTGGTTGTCTGTGGATGTGCTGGGGTGACGGTTCTTGGGATCATCGTCAGCGCGAGCGCGACGGAAAAGGGGGCGGAAAATGGGACGAAAAATGGGTTTGAGAAGTCGTAAGAATGGAAGGTAATCGTCAAGCGTGAAGTTGGGTGGGCTGCGAGCGGGTTTCAAGGGTTGTTCACTGGGTACGTTGGCTAATGCCTGTTCGGGATCAAACTTCTTGGAGGGGGCAGACTTCTTGCGCCATGAGGGAAACCAACATGTTGCACTTTCTTCGGCATCTTCCTCTTTGTCTTCTGAATGGGCTTCAGGAGGGGTAGATGGCGAACGGTGAAGTTTCTCGTCAAGATGTTTGGAACGGAGAGTGCAGTGAACGTCGTGGTCCATACCCGAGGCCTCCCACAGAGGGAGCATATTGTCAGGAGAGATGTTGTCGGGACTGCTGAAACGTGGCAAGAAGGAAATCAAAGGATACAGGTCGGAGTAGTAAGCACCAGTCTCTCCCCTAAGCAAGTGCTGTACGTTATATGAGACGGAATTTCCCTTTCGTCCTTCAAACGAATAGAACCTGTACCTTCGCTGAGACGGAATAGGCTTGCACCTAATGACATCACACGAGATGAGTACGAACCCGCAATGAGACCAAACTGGGACGCACCAAGTTGACCATACTCTTCTTTTCGATCATAACATGCAGAGTTGATGGAGCTGCTACATTACCCTTTGCGGTCCTATGAGTTGGAACATGAACCCAAATCTACGAAGACATCAAGTGAGTGATACAACATGAGCACCCATAATCCGACTCGGAATGAGACAAGTGACATACAACTTGTGCCAAGTTGCGGCTTGCAACCGTGATGGTTGTCCAGAGGTTGCTACCCTCTGAGAATCTTCGCGCGAAATGGGTCGAGGAGCGCATCGGCATGTTAGCCGTTGTGTTGACGAGGAAAGAGATCCTACCGTTCATAGGCGGTTGATGTCCTGAACGAGATGACCAAACCAAGCACGGTACCGAGCACCGTGAGCATCTGGTTAGAGATACCGAGATGTGTGTCGGTCATCTTGGACACTAAAGAGACCACTATTCGCAAAAATGGACTGCGGTTAGTCGGACGGAGCTCATCATCACAATCAGATAATGGAAAGGATGCGCACTCGTTGCAACCAAAGTGAAAAAGAGAACTTCAGGCCATATGTCGTTCATCACAGTTGCTCGAAACTTCTTGATGACGGAAATAGACCCCTCAAAGAGTGGGTTTGCTGCAACCATGATGGGGAAGTGCTGGTCCTTTGAAAGAGTCGTCAATTATATTAAGGGGTCTTGGGATGTGTCGAGTCTGATATTTTGAGGGGGTTACAGCGCTGGAAGGGGGGAAAAGCGAGAAAATCTTGCAGTTTGACTGACTCGAGAAAGTCGGAAAGGCAAGGAGAGACAAAAAGGAGGCAGAGGAGGAGTTGGCTACCTGTGCTTTTATGAGTAGCACGGGTGGGGAAAGAGGTGTGCTGTGCCCAAGTTCTTGATGGCGACGGGCATCGTGGTGTCTGCGTTTGTGCATCGTGTTGGCTGCGTTTGCGGCCTTCCTCAACAATGTGATATAAGATGGAATGAATGTGCGGATTCAATGAGCCCTTCATTAATGGCTCATGGACGCGCGATTCCTAGGGTATCATGGCAGAGGGAAATCCACAAGGACCGGCCATCCGCCAAACCGAATACCTCATCTACCTTCCACAGTTCGAAACTACTATTGCTTTCAGCTGCAGCATGTTCGTAGAGTACGATCGAACGTTCGAAGGCCTCGGTGGATTCCTTCGCACCTTCGACCCGTTTCTCTGTCGATCGTAGATTAGTATCCTCAGCCTCCGTTTATTCCGATATCTTTGCAATGGGCACATACCTTCATCCTGGGCTTGTAGGTAACGAAAAATGCAACAGCATCCTGTTGGTGTGATCAGCCTGGAGACGGATCCGTGCCTGTGTATCTTATGCACAAGGGGCAACGCCTGAGTCTTTCAGGTCGGAAAACAGGTGAAGATAGAATATACAAAGGCCGTTCACCGGCGGAAGCAAGATTTTCTTGGTTTCCACAGTTGCGCCACTACCAAAATCAGCAAGGGAATCGGTGAGTCTGTGCTAAGTCTCGATCTACTGTATGTAAACTCACTCTTCAGGAAATTCACAGATTACTGTACTCTCATTATGGCATGAGAAGGGATTGTAGTTGTTAAGTTTTCTTTCGCAGGAACGAGATTCTTTGGAGAAACTTCCAGCGTGAATTCAGTGGTTTTCTTGTATGAATCGACCTCGTCTGTGGATCAAATTTAGCGACGGCGAAATAACCCTGGCATTCATGTATAAAGATACTAGGAGAAAGAGTTGAAACGGATTCCAGAACTCACAGATTTACCAGAGAAAATATCGATCAGTCACTCACACGGTGGTTGATCTCCAAGTACTCTGGAGACAAAAGGATCCAGCAAATGTCAGTGCACTTGAAGTGATAGGTCTTTCCAGTATCTTCTTTGGCGGACATGGTGGACGCGGGTCAAGGGGATTCTGTGCTATGAGAACGCGTCCGAGTCGTATCGATCGCGTTGTTATACCCACACGCGTCACGCTCGACAATCCCCACATGTGGTCACCTGACCGCGACGAGACTTGCTGTTCGCACTTTGGGGTTGCTCTGGAAAGCAGCTTTGATGTTACGAAGAACCGTAGATACATGTCATGGGGAAGGGAATATCAAATGCACAGTGGATCCAGTTGAGCACTTGGGACGAAGACTCCACTGCCACTAGTACTATCAAGAGACTCGGAGGTTGCTTAGATGTTATTCCTCTCTGTGGCGACCTCAGTCAGACCTCAGGCTCGTACTGCCAGCGGGGGGATTGTTGGAAGCGACCTAGGTGCGTATTTTTCGCAGTATCGAAGGTTTCCGAGGTGAGCCGAATGCGAGCAACTCGAAGTCGCGATTTGAAGTCCATCGTGACGTGACATACATTCAAAGCAATGCGTCACATCGTGTCACGCACTGACATCTCAACGGTTGACCTCCATGTTTTGCGGTTAAGGGTTCCTCAATGGCCTTCTAACATGCGCTCGTTTGGTGACTGTAGATTCGCCAAGGTGCATATTCAAGAAGAATCCCGCGGTTCCTAGAGCAGGCTGGCGGCAGCAGTCGTTGCAGACTTTCCAAGCCCCACAGCAAGAACGTTCTCAAAGTTGACTCATGATCGTTCGATAGAACTGCAGTATATTCCAGGACCGAGGCTGTATCACGTCGTCTATATGGATAGGGCCCATGCTGTAGGAAGAGCGCCTCGATACTGCGGTTTCTATCGAGAGTTTACCGAGGGCTGGGCACAGAGACTTGGGCTCAAAGACCACATTGCACACATCGTCAGAATGGAAAATGCATTGTCGCAAGGAAACTGCGCTGTACATACGATGTTCTTCAGTAACGTCCAAGAATCTGCTTCTCCCGTTGAGTCATTGCGATTTGTAGAATCAGAGTTGCGGATTATTGCTGCGGTCCACACAGCCACTCGCAGCTGGGCATGGGTTATTGGCTTTTGTCACGGTATATATACGGCAAGGCGACGTCACTAAGCAAGCAATAATAATCTGATACCAGGCTCCTCCTTCCTCCCTCTCTCTTCTCCTTTGTTCACCACCCTACAACTTTCGCCATGGAGGCCATCCGTCTACGCAAGAAGTACCCCGAGGTCTCACAAGATGAGATGTTTGATCTTATCACCAGATTCAAGTATGCTACCGAGATTTATGGCTCGTCTAGGGGTAACGGAGTCTGACAATAATGCAGTGCGATTTCTACAGATACACCTGGTCGAATAGACAAGGCCGATGTTCTCCAGGTTCTCCAAGCAAACGGAGAGTCCTACGATCGTGCGCGAGAGACCCTGAAGCAAGTCAGTGTTGATGCGAGTGGTAAAGTAGAGCTCGAGGATTGGGTTGAGGTGTGGAGCATCTTCCTACTGTCGTGGATCTCTTTGACATAAGGTTCCGTGTTCAGTTGAACGTGAAATTGAGGACGCAGTCCTCTGCTTCTGTGCTTCCCACCAAGGCCGGAAAGGTCACTGTACGAGGAGCCAACGTCAACATCAGCCATACCATCAATCAGGATGAATTCTCAGAATTCACGAACCACATCAATGCCGTATGTGCTTCTTTGGGTTTATCTCAGACGTATACTTATGCTTTTTCAGGTTCTGGAAGGAGATCCTGATGTTGGATCACGAATCCCTATTCCTACTAATACCATGCAATTGTTCGACGAAGTTCGAGACGGTCTCATTCTCTGTAAACTGATCAACGACTCGGTACCCGAAACTATTGATCCTCGTGTACTCAACAAGCCGACACCTCGCAAACCTCTCAATGCCTTCCAAATGACCGAAAACAACAATATCGTCATTACATCCGCCAAAGCCATCGGATGCTCCGTTGTCAATATCGGACCAACAGATATCCAAGAAGGCCGTGAACACTTGATCCTTGGTCTGATCTGGCAGGTCATCCGAAGAGGTCTACTTAGTCAAGTCGATATCAAGATCCACCCAGAATTGTACCGCTTGTGCGAGGAAGGAGAGACGATTGACGATCTTCTCAGATTAACACCAGATCAGATCTTGCTTCGGTGGTTCAATTATCACCTCAAACAGGCAGGGTGGCAGCGAAGGTGACGTTTCCTGTATTGTGCCCCTTTACCTCGAGGCTGATGTGAATAACAAATGTCAGAGTCAACAACTTCAGCCGAGATGTGTCCGATGGAGAGAATTATACGATTCTACTGAACCAGCTCAAGCCCGATCAGTGCTCTCGTGCACCGCTTCAGACCCGTGACATCCGCGCTCGTGCAGAACAAGTCTGTCCATTCACCTGTTCCATTTGCTGTTTTCAATACTGATCCCTGTTTTAGGTATTACAAAATGCTGCCAACATTGGGTGTCGCAAATACTTGACCCCAGCTTCTCTCGTAGCTGGAAACCCAAGGCTTAACCTTGCGTTCGTCGCCAATCTTTTCAACAATCACCCCGGTTTAGAACCACTTGACGAACAAGAAGCGAAGGATTACGGTGTGGTCGAGGACTTCGATGCTGAAGGAGAGCGTGAAGCTCGTGTCTTCACTCTCTGGCTGAACTCCCTTGGAGTGGAGCCTGGCGTCTTCAATTTGTTCGAGAACTTGAAGGACGGGCTGGTCATACTCCAGGCTTTCGATAAGATCCTGCCTGGGAGCGTGATCTGGAGGCGTGTCAGCAAGCCCAAGGCGGGTGCAGCAGATCCGTATTCCACTCCTATGAGTCCTACTGGGGAAGGAGAGGAAGAAGAAGACATTGGTGTCACTCCTAATCAATCGAAACTCTCCCGGTTCAAGCAAGTCGAGAACTGCAATTACTCTGTCGAACTTGGAAAGCAGAATGGTATGCACTTGGTCGGGATTCAGGGTGCGGATATCGTGGACGGGAGCAAGACGTTAGTCCTCGGGCTCGTTTGGCAACTGATGCGGTAAGCTTTTTCCCTTCTCGCTTCCATGCCGCTTGTCACTCACCGATCGTCATATCACATAGCATGAGTATCACCAAAACCTTGACGTCATTGTCGCGGAGTGGGCAAGGTCGACCCATCAGTGACACGGAAATCCTCAAGTGGGCCAATACCACCGCACAAAAGGCTAAACCTAGTGTTCGGACTATTCGATCATTCAAGGATCCCTCTCTTACGACGGGTCTTTTCTTGCTCGATTTGCTGGAGGCGCTTCGTCCCGGCATTGTGGATCCGACACTCATCTTAAGTGTCAGTGAAAGTGGTGACTACGAAGATAGACGGCAGAACGGTCAGTGATTGCCAGTATCGTCCGGTGACGCAATGTCTGATACATCATCTTCTATCAATAGCGAAACTTGCTATCTCTATCGCTCGTAAGATGAATGCTCTTATTTTCCTTGTACCCGAAGATATCGTCGATGTTCGACCACGACTTGTACGTTCACACGTTTTCCTTCCCGAAAAATCAGGTGTTGACTTTAGAGCAGATTATGACGTTCGTTGGAAGCTTGATGGCCATCGGCTCTCAGTAAATTTATTATGTGTTCGCTATGGGTGATCCACATCGGATGGGACAGAGAATGAAAGAAACAGATGAAGAGCGTCGTACTGAAAGTGTAGGGAGTTGTGTATGAATTGCGATATCGTATATTTCGTTGTAAACATTCCTCGAAACTCCAAAACGGGGGCTTGTGTGAGTTTTGGTGTCGGCTACGTTATATTATCAGAGTCGATCTGTCTTCTAAACTTGTGAAGTTGTCGCCGCTGAACTGATGGTCGGCATACGGACAAGTCAAGGTATGGGAAACTATCGGACGGAGGCATATCAATGGTTTGCCACAATTATATTGAGAGCAAATATACCGAAGTACAATACTAAGTGACTATGGTAGGAGAAACTGGAGTCGGGAGAACATGCGAGTCGAACGCCTGCAAGAGTTGGTGTTGATTCAGATGCTCTCCCATAACAGGGGCCCCAAAGAAAGGAACCTATGCTATCGGGAACCTCAGGCAAAGAGCAGTCCGGTGTCCGAAATCATAGGCGCAGCGCGCGCTATGCTAAGGGACAATTGTCTGCCGGGTGCAAGAGGTCCAGAAGAAAAGTGAACGAGGAAAGGTGGAGGAGGAAATGGAGGAGAAGTGGAGAAAAGAGGAAGGTGGAAAAGAAAGCAGGGGAGAACTTACCTGAATAGTGTGAGTTTCTAACCGATCTAGAGAAGGAGGGCGTCAGTAAGTAACCAAAAAATAATAGGTCCCACAGTGTATAATACGATGCTTGAAGTGAATAGAAGAAAGTGTAATACAGTAGGAGGGAGGGAGAGACGAGGGGAATGGAAGAGGGAGAGACGACGTGGTACACAGCGGGGAAATGAGCTGGAATTTATATGTCTGCGACGCGTCGCGTCTTCACAGCCAGGTGATCTGTTTATTTTCTGAAGAAGATGTTGACCAGGTTTCATATCCAGTATTTCGGGAGGATGTGATCGAGGAGAAGAGCCAGCCTTTCAATTACTGGCCTTCCTTTCGTTACTATATTTGGACGATTGATGGGGATATTACCAAATTGGGATACCCTCGGGGCTACAGTCGCCCGAACTTCCATATCGGGCGAAAACATTGCCTTATGTAGAATCCCCACGATGCTACGAAACTCCATGACTTTCCGCGTTACACTTTCCGTCTCTCGATCGAGTCCCGGTCTACAGAATACGAAATCTGGACAACATCTTCTTCAAAAATTAAACGAATCACCTGATCGTTAAGACGCGACGCGTCGCAAACATATAAATTCCAGCTCGTTTCCCCGCTGTCAGGCTGTACCATGTCGCCCCGCCCTCTCTCTCTCTCTCCCATTCCCCTCATCACTCCCTCCCTTCTACTGTCTTCCATTTTCTTCTATTCGCCTCAAGCATACACTGTAGGTTCTACTATTATTTGAATACTTACTAACGTCCTCCTCTTCTAGATCAGTTAGAGACTCACATAATTCAGGTAAGTCATTTCTCCCGTTCTTGCTTTTCCACCATCCACTTTCCTCTACTTCTCCTCCATTTCCTCCTCCGCCTTTCCTCGTTCACTTTTCTTCTGGACATCTTGCACCCGGCAGACAATTGTCCCTTAGCATAGCGCGCGCTGCGCCTATGATTTCGGACACTGGACTGTTCTCTGCCCGAGGTTCCCGACAGCATAGGTTCCTCTCTTTGGGACCTCTGCTATCGGGAGAGCATCTGATTCAACACCAGTTTTTGCCGGCGTTCGACTCGCATGCCCTCCCAATTTCAGTCGTTCTCCACAGACGACTTACCCGGCCTCTGTAGTAGTACCGATAGTAGTCATTTTGTCTTTTAACCCAACTTTCCTATATATGTTTATTCTTCTTTGCACAGTACCACTTTGATGTGAGGCATTTGGCGTAGCATATGAAGTAGAGAGCCTTTTCCTCCTTTCCGGTGATTTAGCTCTCTTCCGTATTAAACTTCGATATCTTCTCGCAGAAGAAGCACTCATTCTGTCTGCAACAAATCCATTTAAGGCTCGTCGAGGAATACAGTTGGATATTCCACGTGGAATGCTGATCGCCTGTCCGACTTGGGACTGTCACGTCATTTCATGCTGTGACGGATCGAGTCCGTGACAGTGGTTCGCCTGTGAACGACCGAACTTGGGTTGCACTCGACTTCTCCTCATGTACAACCCCAAAGCCTGATCTTGTACAGCTCACGGCACCATCGAGCAATTGGATATGAGGTGCGAAAATATGCCGACTCACCAATCTCGTTCGTGTCAGTCCACACCCCCAAGGATAACTGTCGGGAGGATGGATGTGGATGCTGGGGGATAATTAGAGGAATAGCGAGCATATAGGGCCCCCTTCTCTACGCACCAGGAGCGACCATTCTTTCCCCGATCTCCCTCTGCCAACTCGACAAGCCACCGGAGGCCTGCCAGCTATGCCTTTCCTGGTGAAGGTCAAGACAATCTTCAAGAAGAAAGAGAAAACGAAGGTGAGTGCTTCCTGTGCGGTTTTTATACATCAATCGATACTCAGACTCCAACCTTGGTTCTGCAGGGTCGAAAACGAGGTTCTGCTGGAATTATCGCTTTCCCGAAGTTGAAGCGTGCATCACTTGTCTCTGTTGTACGTGGCATTGTCTCGCAGGTGATGGGTCTGTTCACCAACTTCAGCAGCTCAGCACAACAAGTCGGCCTGGTGCGAGGCTTGTCATTTCTGGTCTATTGCATGGAACCCCGCATGAGACTTCTGTCGTCTGTGCTGGAGCTCCACTAGGACATGGTGCTCTCGCGGAGCTGCTTCATTTTCTGGTTTGTCTGTCCTTCTGCTATGTTGTATTGCCAATCTCACTCATCGCATCAGCTCAAGATGCGACGAAAACCTGTCAAAGTCAAAGTCCCCCTAGGAGTCGATTGTCACCTTCAGAAGAATCCCCAGCTTATCAAGAATGTTCAGCACTGCAAAGCTGAACAACCACCTGTGGCCGGAGAAATAGTTGATATTTGTGCAAGCAAACCCACTCGGGGCGACTTCTCTTTGATTAAGCGTCTTGGGTCGGGAGCTTATGGCACTGTGTATCTCGCTCAACACAATCCAAGTGGGGTTCGAGTTGCATTGAAGGCGATCTCCAAGGTTCCTCGGGGCAAGGATGGTCGCTCCTGCGAATTGAGCGAAGAGGCATTGGAAAAGAGAGTACATGGTATTCGCGGCAAAGCGTCATTGGATCTACTTGACTGCACATTAGATGAATTTTTTGCGCTGTTACGTCTGCGGGGTGAGAAGACGATGCTACAAATTCATGCAGCGTTTCACGATCTCCGGTACTGGTATATTGCTACTGTGAGTCAATCCTGGAATAATGCCCTGTATAGTTCTGACATAGGACGTGCAGACGTATCATGCTGGTGGCGATCTCGAGTCATTGCTGCAGCTGCATGGTCCTCTCCCTGTAAATCGTCGTGCGATTCTATGCTCGCAGATCTGGTGAGCATCACCAGGACATTCCTCACAGCACCAGAGCTCAGTCCGTTCGTACNTGTAAGATACTTGGTTTAGAAGCACTACAACGTCATAGCCTCGTCCGACCGTGACATCAAGCCGGGTAATCTGTTGATTGGCCCTAATGGCCACCTCGTCAGTCGCCGATATGGGGCTTGCATGTTGCTTTGCGAGGAGCATGTGTGATGCGGAGAAAGCGTACTATTCGCCCGAGGGTGCTGATATCGCTCTCGCATTATGCGAAGAAAAAACATATCGTTCCATCGGGACTCCTGAGTACATGGCGCCCGAATCGTGGTGTAAAGGAGAGCACTGCTCATACCCGATTGACGTCTGGGGCAACTGGAATGACCCTTTACGAATTGTTGACCGGGAAGGTGAGCTTGCAAGGCCCCACTCCCGATTGCTTGCTGATAACAATGGTACCATCAGCTTCCTTGGGATTCATTCGAGTGGAAGAAACTGTCCGACCTTGGCGAATTGATCGTATGTGAGCCCATCGGGTTCACAGAGACTGACCGAGTGCGCCTCAAGATTGGCACCCGTTGCGAGCAATTTATTCTCTCCGTATGTTTCGGTTTCCTGTGCTCCCAAGTGGCACCTTTCTCATAGTCTCATGCAGGCACTAGACAAAGAACAAGAAACACGACCTACCCCGGCACAATTGAGGACCCATGCATTTTTCAACAACTTGTACGTCTTCTCTTAATCTGACATTTCGGAGATAGCCAACGTATTCGTTAGTGATTGGGAGCGACATTCACATCGTGAAGCCCCATCAAGCTGGAGGCTCAACATCAATGACGAAGCCTCACCGGAGGCGAAAAATCCCCGTATTAACTCCACTCGCATTTTTAAGCCAGAGGAGGATCCCCTTCCACATTTTAGTTTCCTATCGACGTCACTGTCTATTCTGTCTCCGCCTCGCTTGCAAAAAGAATCTTCTCAAGATAGCGCAACCAACTCTACTCACGTCTCGAAATCCTTGTCGACCCTTCTGTCCCCAACTTCCCTTGCAGTCCCAATTGTTTCTTCGGTGGCCGCCTCTCATACTGCGTCTTCTCCGTCTATTGGTCCTTCAGTCACCTTTAGCTTCGTCTCTCCAACTCCATCAATATACAGCGCATCCTCCCGTCTCAATGGTTTTTCGAAACTGAAAAGGTGGGCGGGAACGATCTGGCGTGGTTTCAAGTGACCTTCTTCCGGGCAATGATGCGTTGACTTATCCCGACTACTTTTCGTGTTTTGCTCTCCGGTCTCATTTCTAGCATGGTCTCATTCTGCTATCCTCTGTTTATCTGTACTTGGTTGTGGTCTCTGTTTTATATAGACCTAGAGTGCGACTTGGAACTTTGTCTATGCTTTCATCATCTACGAACTGTGTATCTCATCATTTTGTCTCTGCTTGTCTGTACACTATCCGTTGCGATCCAACTTTCGTTCAGCAATCCCATTTTATCGTCGCATAAGAGGATACACTCGTGCCTCGAAAGAAAGCAGCGGAATTCTCCAATTCAAGTTGCACTGTCCCTAGTAA
The DNA here is from genome assembly GCA_027627245.1 of Meripilus lineatus. Classification (NCBI taxonomy): domain Eukaryota; kingdom Fungi; phylum Basidiomycota; class Agaricomycetes; order Polyporales; family Meripilaceae; genus Meripilus; species Meripilus lineatus. Next base: position 11,057 of record JANAWD010000484.1, on the reverse strand, counting down.
GGTTATACAAATCATACCCAAGGACGGGATCGCAGGATTGATACAAATACATATCTCGTACAATGATAGCAGATCAGAAGGGAATACCTTCGTCAGTCAAGAGGATCATCAACATCAAGAAGTGAATACTGCTTGCCCTTCTTCGCCAACGCCGCCTCCACCACTCTCATGCCTGCAATTACCTTCTCTTCCTCGAGCCTTTTGCCAACAACCTGGACTCCTACAGGAAGGCCGTGCATCGCGTCCGCATCATACATCCGATATGTTCCAGCTTCGACCATGTTTCTCGGTTTGAAGTCGCTCAAATTGTCGAGGTTTCGATCGACATGGGTTACTGGAAGAACTCCCGCCGAATAATCAAGCTATCAAAAACAAAAATTTGGCAGTCGAGACGTTGTCGGTCATTTAGGAACAACGTTCTTACCACATTAAAGAGGAAAGTGTATCCACAAGACTTGAAACCCTCTTTCATTCCATCATGTGGAACAGCAGGCAGTGCATTCGGTACGGTCAGTATGAAGTCTAAATTTTCTTCCTTGATGAAGTCGAACCACTTTTCGCGGTAACCCTCGCGTTGGGCGATGAGATCATAATATTGGACGAGGGTCTTTTCGTGGAAAGTCTCGACGAGGCCTGCGTAGATCTCGTCGCCCCGGATCCTTCGAAGGTACCAGGCGTAAAATTTCCTAATGAACATGGGGACCCTGAGCATCCGGAAGGCTTCGACCATTCCGGGGTCGTTCCACTCTCCCGTACGAATGGGGCGGCTGACGATTTTTCCTGGAGCAGAGGAGAGCACAAATTGTTGTGAGTATTTGGATGATGGAAAAGCCCAGAGTATGTAATCCTGACCAGCATCCGCAAGGAGCAATTGCGAACCGATTTTCAAGGCTTCATAGGGACTCGGTGGATCGCTGTTGGCAATATGAGATGTTCATTTATTTTACCCAGACCCAATATCGCTGGGCTCGACTCACATTGGCACGACTTCGTGACCTTCACCTTCAAGGGCTGAGACCACTTCTTGTAATGCTCGACGACACGCTGGAGAAGGTGTGACCACACCTAGAAGAAAATGCCTCGTTCAGTAGGCTTCAATGGGGGAGGGGGGTGTTTTCAAGTTCGTGAGGCTGACCATCGTCCCATAATACTCCAAATCTTAGTTTGGAGGCAGAGAGATCAATTTCACGCCATGGGATTGGAACACACTGACGCACCGAAAGTCAGGTAAGCTTCTGAGGGGAACATACAACTCACCGAATGGTCGTACGTCCAGGGTTTCATGATGACTATTGCGCGCCAAAACGTCTCGAGATCTTCGAGGGTTCTCGTCATCGGTGAGTAAGTTGCTGGCACTCCAATCTGACCAGGAATACTTGTTCCATTTCCCGTCTTTGGGAATCGATGCATGGAAGCTTTCACCGTGTATGTTCCGCAGTAGTGTCTAAGAAAACAATCGACTCAGAAATTGAACTTTGGAAATCGGTTTCTCATCACTCACGAAGGACAACGAACTGAGCCAGCGACATCTGTTCCAATCCCAATACGTGATCCACCATAGGCAAGCAAAGCTCCCTCGCCTCCACTTGAACCCCCGGGAGAGTAATTTTTACCATGAGGGTTCGTACACCTCCCAAAAACGTCGTTGTTCGATTCAAACGAAAGTAAAGTGATTGGGATATTCGTTTTCACGAATGGAACCGCACCCGCGTCCTTCAAAAGCTGCACGAGTTTCGAATCCTTCAGGATCGGTTTCCCAACCCACGCAGAATACCCAATACAAGCATCGAAGCCCGCAACTCCAGTTGTATCCTTGAGGCTGACAGGCATCCCCGCCAAAGGTCCCGCTTTATTGCAATTCACTGCCCATTCAATGGCTTCCGGGATCATGACCTCTGTAAGACAGTTAGTCACCGCATGAGCTTGTATGGATTTCTTTGTGTAAGCAGCGAGGACATCTTTCGGATCGAGCGTTCCAGCTTGGACTTGTGCGACGATTTGTGAAACAGATTGCGCCAGGATCTCACGTCCGAGTTGTATAATTGGTGTACGAAAAGTATCAGGGACCCCTTTGATACGATCTTCACGCTCTTTCTGCTTTGCGGCACTACCGAAGTACATAAATAAAACATCAAAAGAAAATCAGCAGTTAAGCACTGGTACGAAAGGAATATGCGCTCCATACCATGCCCGGTAGTGTGTGAGGTAGGGCAGCGATATCATGTTTAAGCTGGTGATGCGAGGTTGGATCGAACAGACCAGGGTTCAACTAAAGGCTTATGATCAAGGATCTGTCCACCTCATAGATAAAGTCGTCATGGCGCATGATAAGGCCCGTTTCTGGTAAATCTATCGAAGGATTCCATGAGCCGAGTTATTAGGTTGCCTGTGGATACCAGGAGGTACAAACCTTTCGAAGTTCGAACTCCAAGTCGTGCGACCAGCCCGGTGGTAATAAAAGTCAGGAGGTATATATTAAACTCTCCGTATTGAAGTGTCCACCGACCGAAATCGGGTAACGGTTCTATCGATTGAAAATGACCATACATACCATACATATTGCCTCAAGAAAGGCGAACAAAGTCCCATGCATATAATTAGATACCGCAATATAAGAAAAGATAATGAATAAAGATGAGTGTCAGTGAATAAGCAAAGAAGTATAATAGTTCATGGGTAATTATGACAGACATGCAAGCGTCCAAACAGTTGAGAGCATTTTCCGGATATGAGAAATAATTGGGAGACATGATTGGTATACAAAGCGATGTGAGAAGGGTATTGTCCGCACTGGAAGAAATAAGGAAGAGTCACTATCCCCTGATTTTCCCAGAAACTTTCATTGTCCGTAGAGTCGAGATAATTTCTCCAACATCTTTCTCCTCCCACACATCTCCTATCGCGTGATGAGTCGTTATTCGACTGAGAGTTCCCTCCTCTGGGTCCGTAAATTTTAGCGTGACGACATCAGCGTCGTCTTGGTCGTGGTCTTGCAAGGGTGTTGGAGGGAGGAGTTCATCGTCTCCAAAAACAAGGTCGCAAGCGTGCGGGCCAATCTGGATCGTGTTAGGACGTGGGGCAGGGGCTTTGGAAGGGACATTCGCCACTTCCGATGAACTTCGTCTCCTCATCTTTCGAAAGATCCTCGTCCAGCCAATGAGCTTCAATGGGGTAAAAGAAGATATCTTGGTTGGCGAAGGAATACTGATGGGTGTTGGAGGAGGACGAACTTTCATCCAAGGGTGGATCGCCATTGCGGCGCGTATGGATAGTTGAGAGGGGCTGCGTATGCTCATGTGGGTGTGGGGAGCTGGAGTCGTATCTCGTGGTAGGATCGTCGCTTGGGGACTCTCCCTACTATCTTCGGGAGGTGGCACGACGAGATCACTAATAGGAACATGGGCCGAGCCCGCCGCGAAGTAGTGCGAGATCCTGTGTGAGAACGTGATAGGAGATGGGGGTGATTCATCATCGAGGGCCATATCATCCACGGGTGTTTCCATGATGGATGCGTCGTTATAATTGTAAGGGGTGTGGTTTCGTGGAAGAGATGTTACACGATTCGGTTTGTCATAGAGGATGAGAACTTGTGATTCGGGTCGTGGAGAAGGTGGCGGAAGAGGTGGTAAAGGAGGAAGGGGAGGGGGTTCGACCCATCCGCTGTTGCTGCAGGTCGTGACCACGTCGTCTGCGTCGAAAGCGAGCTGAGGATCTGGAGTCATGCTTCGAGCAAGCCCGAGGTTGGCGATGCTCTCTTTTGTGGATCGTGGCTTCCAACGGGAATGATCGTATGTTTCAGCACCTGTCTGGGGAAAGCGCTGTTCCAATGATGGGACAGACGTCAATCTTCGTTGATGAAGAGTGGGAACCCCATGTGCACCATGAGATGGTAGGAATGTAGGCAAGCAAGATGTGTCGATGACCAATTTGGGTACAGAAGTGGAGCGACCGGGCGAAGCCTTTATTCCAACCTGCTCAGGCTTGGGAGCGGGTATTGCAGGTGGGACTTGGATTCCAAACAAGCTTTTGATGCGATGTCTCTTCTTTGCGGGGGCCGCGACATGAGTGTCAGAGTTGAAAGGTGGTTGACGAGGTGTGGCAATCGAATCTGGAAAAGAGGAAACAGACAGGGGAAGTGCCATCTGCTGATTGAAAACGAGTGGGTCAGCAAGATATGAAGCAAAGAAGGTGGGAGGAAAGAATGAATGAAGTTGGAAGGTGTTAGAAAGAGTGACTCAAGTTGGGATACAGACACGAAAGCATACAGGCGGAATGAAAGTTACAGGAGCCGGGTCCCCAGTCCCCCTATATTAAATATCTGGAGATGGTGTCAACGGAAAGCTTGTCTGTGTGTCGGGTCTTAAATGACAGAGATGAACAGCGACGGAAGACCTTAGGTCATCGAAATCTACCCACGAGACAGCCAAGGCTGATCCGGAAAGGGACCTGGCTGTACATGCGGAATTGAGATAAGGAACCCTGTGATCAACGAAATTTCCTGAGGCAGTGGTGGGGATCAGTGACGCTAAGGGCCGCAGAACGGAAAGAGTTCCAAAGGCCCCTCCATTGGAGAGCCATCATGGGTCGTTACAAGGAAAATGTTGGTGGTCGAAAGGGAAGCGACGCGCTTGAGAATACCGTAGCACAGAGGCCCTGCCTGAGAAGCTTGCTGGATCGCATGTGCGACGTCAAGCCAGGCTTTGCCATTAGGCTGATGGTCGCGATGATTTTGACGCTTGTCAACCATGGGAGGATTGGGGAACAGGACGAGAAGAAGACCAAGATACCAAAAGCAATCGGAGTGTTGATACGATCAGACATCACGTTTTGGAGAATGGGCCATATTTTCACCACCGACGAACTTCTCTCCGAAGTGAAGAGAGGATCGAACAAGCGAGTGACTGAGATGCTGCCAAGTCCAAAAGCCGACGACGGTGCTGAGGTATTGAAGCATCATAACCGTGTGCCTAGCCCAAAAGTTTTCGTCAGCGACCTCGTTGGAAAGCGAAAAGAGGAAGTCGTGTTGTTGGTCGGGTATCCCATCAGACGAAAATCGGACGCGGAGAGGAGATGGTGGGCATAGAGTGTAACATAGAGGACACGTTCTGCCCGACATGCGTGTTGTTTTATTTTGTGAGAAAGATCTCGAGGTAGCTGTAACCTGTCCGAGCACATACCAACGAACATCAGTTCTGATCAAGTTGAGCTGCCTTTGCTTTGCGGCCACGGCCTTTGCGGTCAAACGCAGAACGCGCTGTCACGCTCCTGCCGTGTCTCGCTGTGACCCATTGCAAGGCAACATGTGACAGCTTCACGTGATCGCCCCGGGCGAAAGAGGAGTGACATCGACGAGATGTGTCACAACAGATGCCTGGAAGGAGAGTTGAGCCCGTCGCCAGCAACGTTGTTCCCAACGCTGAAGCGTTGCCCGCCTTTCCTTTTGCTCACCACTTCAGTCGTTGCCAAACCTCCTTCTAACGAACAAGTACCTTCGTCCTCGTCGTAATGTCACAACCTGCTCAGTCTCCACAGTCGCCACAAGCATCAGCAACCCCAGCGCCCTCAGGGACCGCTGTCGCCTCGAGCTCATCCCTTTCCATTCCCCAAAGTGCCCCAGCAGGCCTCATCACCATCACCCAACCCCCACAGACAGCGACCTCGTACTATAAAATCGCTCCAGGAAACACCATTACATTCGGATGGAATTTTACTGCCCTACTCTCGACACCCGCTCATCTTACTGTCTCGGCCATTGGCGATAATGGCAATACATACCCTGTCGGCCCTACAGACGGAATTATCCCTGGAGATGCGCTTTCCGTGACCTGGGATCTCTGGTCATACCAACAGGCAAACCCCACACAACCGTTATCACCCACAGGATACCAACTCAATATCTGGGACGAGCGCGGTCCGGGAGCACCTCTTACACCTGGCAAACTACATGCGAATAATCAGCTACGGTTCGCCCTATACACGACTCGGGATTATACACCACTAGCCAGTGAGTCGCACACCCATCTGGTATGTCACAAGTGGATTCTTACATGGTCCTAAAATAGGCTGGAATTGCGGAGGGTGTACCAACAATAATGCCGCTCTATCGACTTACACAAGGAACCCTGCCTTCGTCAGCTTCATTGCTACCTTCGTGATCATGTTCCTATCGGGTTACGCCCTCCTGAGACACGCGTTCCGCCGTTAGGTCAGTCCCAGTTTCATCAGTCCCCGGCCGGCATGAAACTCATACTCCTGGTATTCAGATGGCTTTGGGGTTTTGATCGCTTGTAGTGGGCATCCCCTAGACGATTACCATGCACATTTTATGGCCATTGGACAGTTTTAGGACACCTCACGAAACAGTTGGTACTTTTTCGCTTACGTTTTCTCTTTATGGCACGGACCACTTTTTGCTATCGTTACCTCTCCGTAATATGATCCTGGCGTTTGTATAGGTCATTCCCGCCATCTCAAGTAGCTGAATATGACTTGGACTTGTTTGGAACTTCTATCTTTTATGTCGTCAGATCGCCTCCCTCCGTCTCGGAGTGTCAGATCTTATCCTATCCTACCTCACTTCCGACTGTAGGAATCTTTGACAGAGGTAGAAACTCGACGTTTTGGAGCTGGACAGGAGTTTATCAATGCGGATATGCACATCATGCTTCTTTTTTCGTCTTTTGAGCGCTGACTTGTTGGTGGAGCTGCAGTTCGAATTCATCAAGTACTCTCGGAACACACAGTCCGTTATGAACGAGAACTACCCTCGTCCCGCATCCCTTGAAATGATGAGACGGTTCATCGACATTGACCCTGAGTGTACGCCCCGCCCAAGTTGACAGCGATGGGTCTATTGTGCTTGCTTCACCGCCAGTCGCGAAGGTTGTAACACCGAGTGGCCCACGCTTCACAGCACCTCTCAAAAAGACCCTTTTAGCTATGCCGCAGTACGTCAAGCCATTTCTGAACTGAACCTTTTGAACTCTACATTACGGGCCGACTCTAAATACAGATTTTATCAAAATATTCTCGGCCATCTTCTTCAAGCATGGAGACTGTTCGAAATGAACCTTACCCTATGGACGTGGCGTCTCTGGTACGTCTTGTTGAGATGTTAGTTACCGAGAATCGGATGCTTGTGGAAAAAGACCTTCAACCCGTCACACATTCCTTCGAGAGATCTGGAAGGCTTGTTCCTTCTGATATAACCTTAAGCATTGACAGTAGTATCGCGCAGCAACAACAGGGGTGATATCCATGTACTCGGATCCACGACCGAGATATCCATTCTTCCGACCCCCAGAGACGCGTCGACGGTTTGGAAACAATAACTGGAATAAGCCGCCCCCGTTAATATCAATATTGGCGAGTTTGTTTTCTCGTGCACACAATAGCCCTTTTCCCGATCAACCCATGGCATTCAAACATATGCGTGTAGAGACAAGGTGGAGAATATCAGGTCTTTGGAGCAACTATCATCAAGAAGCAGAATGAACAGTCATATGTGTTTCCCTTCTTCCACATTAGGATAGATATTCACCGGTAGGTGGGTGGGGTCAACTTGCAGGGTTTATATGGTTGCTCATGCGATACTCCTAGTGGCACAGTGTTCGAACGTGGCGGCATCGGTGGTGCGTGGTATCGGTGGATCCTACCAACGAAGAAGGCACAACGACCTCGGAAACGTTCGATCTGAACGAACGAACGTCAGGATTGGAACCCATCGTCCGCCCTGGCAAACCATGGCACCCAGGACCGTAACACCCACCCATGTCATTTCTCGGGTCACCTTGCCTACTATCCACCATCCCACATCCCACTATGCCCCTCTCCAGCTTTTCTCGGTCCTTTTGGGCAATCCCTGTGTCTTATCGTTCCTGAGGCGTCCCGCGCCGCCAAATCGATCATTTAATACGTACACCGGTACAGTACCTACGTATACCTGTGTCCCGGCGGACATCGTTTGTTGACCAACAAGCCAACAAAATACCGAGGATCGCCGTGCGTATCAAGTCATCAGGCCCCTGCCCCTCGATATCGATGCCATCTGTACTCTACTTATATCTACATCTACACATCTACGAGCATTGGTCCTCGCGGGAGCGAACTGCTTCAGACTTGAAGTGAGCTCGAGTCTTTGTCCGGATTTCGTGTCCGTGTCCGTGTCCTTTTTTCGCGTCCGTGTCCGTTGGGTGCGGGAACACCGCGAGATTATCATATTATCAGGTTTAGGATCGTTATACTACAGTAGTATCATGTGCATCGTCGTTTGACTATTTGGCCTTTTGGACACGAAGGGGTTGGGTTTTTTCTCATCGGTTTGGATGGGTGTTGTTCGTCTAACAGTAATTGTCGATCACGGCATGCATACAGCGATGTCGTTCCTTTTCAATTCCTGTAAATTACATGTACACTCACTCTTCACGCTATCGTACACGCTTGACCTGCAGGAACGATCTCGCCAGAGGCTGGAGGAAGGGCTACGTAAAATCAAACGAGGGAACACGATATCGATATCGATACTCTGAACGAAACGACGGAAGGATAACACATACGAAATTATCTTTCGACAGGACCAATAAATCTAACGCAATTTACACACAGGGAGCGAGGTTTCAAACCATACATAAAAAGTTTCTACCAAGAAAAGAAAAAGAAAACGTACGCAAGATCGCAGCATTTCGCATTTCGCATTTCGCATTTCCACTCTTCACTTCACTTTCACTTCCGCAATACATTTTCTCAATCCGGATCCATTCACCTCCTACCACTGCCTACAACAGGTCTCCTCTTACTATTCACATTCGTCTCAAACCCACTCGACGCCATCCTCAACACACTCGCCAACTCCTCCTCACTGCCTCCATTCTGGGAAAGATTATTCATCGCGGTATCAATCATACTCCTTCCAACAAACTCACCTCCACCAATCGGTGGGGAAGTACCCAACCCCCCCGGTCCAGGTTTCCAAGTCGCAAACCTCGCCGCCGCAGACGACGACTGATCACCACCACCACCACCTCCACCGATACCAAATGCACTCGTCATATTATTATTACTGCTGCCAAATGCACTTGGTCTGTTGTACCCAGCTGCTGCTGCCGATGTTATGTCTCCCCAACCAGATGTTGTTTTGGCGTTGGACATTGTCCGGGGACGAGATTGGGTGGGATCCGGTTTCGGTGTCGTACCTCGTGAGAAAGCCGATGTCGAATAATTATTACCCCACGAAGTCGAAGAAGAAGACGAGGAAGTATGGTGTCCGTGTACCGAAGAGGATCCATTACCGTGACCATGACTATTACCGTTCCCGAAACCCACAAGTATATCCTCCTCTTCCTCCTCTTCTTCCTCCTCCTCATCCTCATCGTCGTCGTCGTCATCCGAGTTGGCATCCTCGACAGTGGCGTGCGTAGTCCGGCTTTGAGTCCCGTTTGAACGCGTGGTAGAAGCCGATTTCTTCATCCAGGCTGATTGAGCAGCTTGGGCGGCTGATGATGTGGATTTCGCCATCGGAGGAGGAGGTTTTCCAGGTGCAGGAGATGGTGTATCTCTCGTGCCCCACATACTACTCGTGCTCATCCTAGCCGTCGTCGTCGTCGAAGACATCTTCGGCGGTGCCATCGGCGATCCGAAACCCCAACTAGACTCCTCAAGGGGAGTAGCAAACGGACTCGGGACCCTCTCTTGTCCAAAGGCAGAAAGGTCCTCCCCGAAAGTCACGCCTGATTTCTTCCCATTCGTCGTCCCATTCTTCAAAGCACCTTTTTTCCCAGGATACATATCCGAGTTTGAGTTCATTGTCTGCTGCTGCGATGATAAGGTGGGAGTTGTGGAGGATGCATGGCTAAGGGGAGGAGCAGCACGTCTATCGTAACCATTGATAGTCGATCTCCTCGCTCCGTTCAATCGTCTCTCCTTCTCCGCCGCACGAGCGGCTTTCCACCCATCAACCACCTCTCTCGCTCGTCTCTCCATAACCATCCTATGCTGCTCCAACAACTTCTTACGTTTCGCCAAATGTTCCGCTCGGAGTGCGAGCAAGTTCTTTCGCAGTTCGATATCTGCATCTGCGGCTACAACGTGGAAATGGCGTATGGTGTCTTCTAAGGCTCCTTCGGTCAATCCTTCGAACCCTGCTTCGACGAAATCCCCGTCTTCGGATTCGAACGTAACGGGAGTGATGATTTTGTAGAGGATTTGGATTTCGGGTTCTGGTTCGTGCACAGCTTGGGCGAGAGGACTGGAGACGGCTGGTTTGGTGTAATTGCTGGATTTGGATGTACCATTCATTGTCTTGGTCCAGAGACTCTCGTCGGCGTCAAATTGGACAGGTCCATTGTCTTTTGGCTGAGCAACATGGTTCTCCCATGAGGACATCTAATACGCAAAAACCAGGTAAATGAAGTAGGGAACGTGGAGAGGCTGAAACAGATACAGACCGAGGGGGAACGTGTTCGTAATGGGGGACTGGGCTTTAGGTGCTCCTGGCGTACACCGTTAGTTTGATTTTGGGGTGGATTGGGGTTGGGGACTGTGGGTAGGACGGAATGGTGGACGTTCCATCCGCCAGGAGAAGTCGAGGAGATTGGTGCATTCTCGTTCAACGGACTTGTGTGTCCGTTAGAAGAGACAGAGTCGTTGTTATCGTTGCCCGGAAGTTCCGGTGGGGTGAATGCTCGCATGATCGCTTGCATTTCTTCATCTGTGAGGTCTGTCCATTGCTCTTCATCAAGACCCTTGTCATGTAGGCGTCGTTCCCATTCAACGCGAGCTTCCTTTGCTAGTAATTGCCTCGCCTTGATTTCTTCTCGTTCGAGCTCGGGGTCCTTCTCCTCTACTACGAATTTTTGGGAGCTCTTGAGGCCTGATGAACGTGGTTTTTTCTTGAGTGCGCCCTTGCCATTTTGCCAATTTTCCTTGACGATGGCGAGCCTCTCTTTCAATTCTGCGGCGAGCCATTCCTCGAATTTCTGCCATTCGGCGCGACAGAGCTCAGATGGTGTTGGCTGAGGAGGTGGGGTTGGTGGTGGGGGTGGTGTGGGTGTGCCGTGGGG